>CAVMGG010000466.1:0-20000 GCA_963680895.1 Fragum sueziense
AGTCAGTAGGTCAGTCAGTCTGTCACTCAGTCAGTAGGTCAGTCTGTCAGTAGGTCTTTCAGTAGGTCAGTCATTTGGTCGATCGATCAGTCAGTCAGTTAGTCAGTCTGCCAGTAGGTCAGCCAGTCAGTCAGTAGGTCATTCTGTCAGTCAGTGGGTCAGCCAGTCCGTCATTAGGTCATTCAGCAGTCACTAGGTCAGCCAATCTGTAAGTCAGTCAGTTAGTTGGTCAGTCAGCTAATCACTCAGACTGTAAGACAGCTAGTCACTCAGTCTGTCAGACAGCTAGTCACCCAGTCAGTCAGTCAGTCAGACAGCTAGTCACTCAGTCTGTCAGACAGCTAGTCACTCAGTCAGTCAGTAGGTCAGCCAGTCAGTCAGTCAGTAGGTCAACCAGTTAGCAGGTCAAGAGATCAGTCAGTCAGTCAGTAGATCAGCCAGTCAGTCAGTAGGTCAATTTGTCATTCAGTGGGTCAGTCAGTCTGTCTTTAGGTCATCAAGTCTGTCAGTCAGCCAGTCACTCAGTAGGTCAGTCAGTTGCTCAGCCTGTCATTCACTGAGCCAGTCAGTCAGTCACTGAGTCAGTCAGTCTGTCGGTGGGTGGGTCAGTCACTGAGTCAGTCAGTCTGTCGGTGGGTGGGTCGGTCTGTGGGTGGGTCGGTCTGTGGGTGGGTCAGTCGGTCGGTCGGTCGGTCGGTCGGTCGGTCGGTCGGTCGGTCGGTCGGGTCGGGTCGGGTCGGGTCGGGTCGGGTCGGGTCGGGTCGGGTCGGGTCGGGTCGGGTCGGGTCGGGTCGGGTCGGTCGGTCGGTCGGTCGGTCGGTCGGTCGGTCGGTCGGTCGGTCGGTCGGTCGGTCGGTCGGTCGGTCGGTCGGTCAGTCAGTCAGTCAGTCAGTCAGTCAGTCAGTCAGTCAGTCAGTCAGTCAGTCAGTTAGTCAGTCAGTCAGTCAGTCAGTTAGTCAGTTAGTCAGCTACTCAGTCAGTCAGTCAGTCAGTCAGTCAGTCAGTCAGTCAGTCAGTCAGTCAGTCAGTCAGTCAGTCAGTCAGTCAGTCAGTCAGTCAGTCTGCCAGTAGGTCAGCCAGTCAGTCAGTAGGTCATTCTGTCAGTCTGTGGGTCAGCCAGTCCGTCATTAGGTCATTCAGCAGTCATAAGGTCAGTCAGTCAGTCAGTCAGTCAGTCAGCTAGTCAGTCAGCTAGTCAGCTAGTTAGTCAGCTAGTCACTCAGTCTGTCAGACAGCTAGTCACTCAGTAGGTTGGTCAGTCAGTCGGTCTTACCGTCGGTCGGTCAGTCAGTCACTCAGTCTGTCAGACAGCTAGTCACTCAGTCTGTCAGACATCTACTCACTCAGTCAGTCAGTATGTCAGCCAGTCAGTCAGTCAGTAAATCAGTCAGTCAGTCACAGTCAGTGAGTCAGTCACAGTAAGTGAGTCAGTCCCAGTCAGTGAGTCAGTCAGTGAGTCAGTCTGTGAGTCAGTCAGTCATTCAGTCAGTAGGTCAGTCAGTCTGTCTCTCAGTCAGTAGGTCAGTCTGTCAGTAGGTCTTCCAGTAGGTCAGTCATTTGGTCGATCGATCAGTCAGTCAGTTAGTCAGTCTGCCAGTAGGTCAGCCAGTCAGTCAGTAGGTCATTCTGTCAGTCAGTGGGTCAGCCAGTCCGTCATTAGGTCATTCAGCAGTCACTAGGTCAGCCAATCTGTAAGTCAGTCAGTTAGTTGGTCAGTCAGCTAATCACTCAGACTGTAAGACAGCTAGTCACTCAGTCTGTCAGACAGCTAGTCACCCAGTCAGTCAGTCAGACAGCTAGTCACTCAGTCTGTCAGACAGCTAGTCACTCAGTCAGTCAGTAGGTCAGCCAGTCAGTCAGTCAGTAGGTCAACCAGTTAGCAGGTCAAGAGATCAGTCAGTCAGTCAGTAGATCAGCCAGTCAGTCAGTAGGTCAATTTGTCATTCAGTGGGTCAGTCAGTCTGTCTTTAGGTCATCAAGTCTGTCAGTCAGCCAGTCACTCAGTAGGTCAGTCAGTTGCTCAGCCTGTCATTCACTGAGCCAGTCAGTCAGTCACTGAGTCAGTCAGTCTGTCGGTGGGTGGGTCAGTCACTGAGTCAGTCAGTCTGTCGGTGGGTGGGTCGGTCTGTGGGTGGGTCGGTCTGTGGGTGGGTCAGTCGGTCGGTCGGTCGGTCGGTCGGTCGGTCGGTCGGTCGGTCGGGTCGGGTCGGGTCGGGTCGGGTCGGGTCGGATCGGGTCGGGTCGGGTCGGGTCGGGTCGGGTCGGGTCGGGTCGGGTCGGGTCGGTCGGTCGGTCGGTCGGTCGGTCGGTCGGTCGGTCGGTCGGTCGGTCGGTCGGTCGGTCGGTCGGTCGGTCGGTCGGTCAGTCAGTCAGTCAGTCAGTCAGTCAGTCAGTCAGTCAGTCAGTCAGTCAGTCAGTCAGTTAGTCAGTCAGTCAGTCAGTCAGTTAGTCAGTTAGTCAGCTACTCAGTCAGTCAGTCAGTCAGTCAGTCAGTCAGTCAGTCAGTCAGTCAGTCAGTCAGTCAGTCAGTCAGTCAGTCAGTCAGTCAGTCAGTCAGTCAGTCAGTCAGTCAGTCAGTCAGTCAGTCAGTCAGTCTGCCAGTAGGTCAGCCAGTCAGTCTGTGGGTCAGCCAGTCCGTCATTAGGTCATTCAGCAGTCATAAGGTCAGTCAGTCAGTCAGTCAGTCAGTCAGCTAGTCAGTCAGCTAGTCAGCTAGTAAGTCAGCTAGTCACTCAGTCTGTCAGACAGCTAGTCACTCAGTAGGTTGGTCAGTCAGTCGGTCTTACCGTCGGTCGGTCAGTCAGTCACTCAGTCTGTCAGACAGCTAGTCACTCAGTCTGTCAGACATCTACTCACTCAGTCAGTCAGTATGTCAGCCAGTCAGTCAGTCAGTAAATCAGTCAGTCAGTCACAATCAGTGAGTCAGTCACAGTAAGTGAGTCAGTCACAGTCAGTGAGTCAGTCAGTGAGTCAGTCACAGTCAGTGAGTCAGTCTGTGAGTCAGTCAGTCATTCAGTCAGTAGGTCAGTCAGTCTGTCTCTCAGTCAGTAGGTCAGTCTGTCAGTAGGTCTTTCAGTAGGTCAGTCATTTGGTCGATCGATCAGTCAGTCAGTTAGTCAGTCTGCCAGTAGGTCAGCCAGTCAGTCAGTAGGTCATTCTGTCAGTCAGTGGGTCAGCCAGTCCGTCATTAGGTCATTCAGCAGTCACTAGGTCAGCCAATCTGTAAGTCAGTCAGTTAGTTGGTCAGTCAGCTAATCACTCAGACTGTAAGACAGCTAGTCACTCAGTCTGTCAGACAGCTAGTCATCCAGTCAGTCAGTCAGACAGCTAGTCACTCAGTCTGTCAGACAGCTAGTCACTCAGTCAGTCAGTAGGTCAGCCAGTCAGTCAGTCAGTAGGTCAACCAGTTAGCAGGTCAAGAGATCAGTCAGTCAGTCAGTAGATCAGCCAGTCAGTCAGTAGGTCAATTTGTCATTCAGTGGGTCAGTCAGTCTGTCTTTAGGTCATCAAGTCTGTCAGTCAGCCAGTCACTCAGTAGGTCAGTCAGTTGCTCAGCCTGTCATTCACTGAGCCAGTCAGTCAGTCACTGAGTCAGTCAGTCTGTCGGTGGGTGGGTCAGTCACTGAGTCAGTCAGTCTGTCGGTGGGTGGGTCGGTCTGTGGGTGGGTCGGTCTGTGGGTGGGTCAGTCGGTCGGTCGGTCGGTCGGTCGGTCGGTCGGTCGGTCGGGTCGGGTCGGGTCGGGTCGGGTCGGGTCGGGTCGGGTCGGGTCGGGTCGGGTCGGGTCGGGTCGGGTCGGGTCGGGTCGGGTCGGGTCGGTCGGTCGGTCGGTCGGTCGGTCGGTCGGTCGGTCGGTCGGTCGGTCGGTCGGTCAGTCAGTCAGTCAGTCAGTCAGTCAGTCAGTCAGTTAGTCAGTCAGTCAGTCAGTCAGTTAGTCAGTTAGTCAGTCAGTCAGTCTGCCAGTAGGTCAGCCAGTCAGTCAGTAGGTCATTCTGTCAGTCAGTGGGTCAGCCAGTCCGTCATTATGTCATTCAGCAGTCACTAGGTCAGCCAATCTGTAAGTCAGTCAGTTAGTTGGTCAGTCAGCTAATCACTCAGACTGTAAGACAGCTAGTCACTCAGTCTGTCAGACAGCTAGTCACCCAGTCAGTCAGTCAGACAGCTAGTCACTCAGTCTGTCAGACAGCTAGTCACTCAGTCAGTCAGTAGGTCAGCCAGTCAGTCAGTCAGTAGGTCAACCAGTTAGCAGGTCAAGAGATCAGTCAGTCAGTCAGTAGATCAGCCAGTCAGTCAGTAGGTCAATTTGTCATTCAGTGGGTCAGTCAGTCTGTCTTTAGGTCATCAAGTCTGTCAGTCAGCCAGTCACTCAGTAGGTCAGTCAGTTGCTCAGCCTGTCATTCACTGAGCCAGTCAGTCAGTCACTGAGTCAGTCAGTCTGTCGGTGGGTGGGTCAGTCACTGAGTCAGTCAGTCTGTCGGTGGGTGGGTCGGTCTGTGGGTGGGTCGGTCTGTGGGTGGGTCAGTCGGTCGGTCGGTCGGTCGGTCGGTCGGTCGGGTCGGGTCGGGTCGGGTCGGGTCGGGGTCGGGTCGGGTCGGGTCGGGTCGGGTCGGGTCGGGTCGGGTCGGGTCGGGTCGGTCGGTCGGTCGGTCGGTCGGTCGTCGGTCGGTCGGTCGGTCGGTCGGTCGGTCGGTCAGTCAGTCAGTCAGTCAGTCAGTCAGTCAGTCAGTCAGTCAGTTAGTCAGTCAGTCAGTCAGTCAGTTAGTCAGTTAGTCAGCTACTCAGTCAGTCAGTCAGTCAGTCAGTCAGTCAGTCAGTCAGTCAGTCAGTCAGTCAGTCAGTCAGTCAGTCAGTCAGTCAGTCAGTCAGTCAGTCAGTCAGTCAGTCAGTCAGTCAGTCTGCCAGTAGGTCAGCCAGTCAGTCAGTAGGTCAGCCAGTCAGTCAGTAGGTCATTCTGTCAGTCTGTGGGTCAGCCAGTCCGTCATTAGGTCATTCAGCAGTCATAAGGTCAGTCAGTCAGTCAGTCAGTCAGTCAGCTAGTCAGTCAGCTAGTCAGCTAGTTAGTCAGGTAGTCACTCAGTCTGTCAGACAGCTAGTCACTCAGTAGGTTGGTCAGTCAGTCGGTCTTACCGTCGGTCGGTCAGTCAGTCACTCAGTCTGTCAGACAGCTAGTCACTCAGTCTGTCAGACATCTACTCACTCAGTCAGTCAGTATGTCAGCCAGTCAGTCAGTCAGTAAATCAGTCAGTCACAGTCAGTGAGTCAGTCACAGTAAGTGAGTCAGTCACAGTCAGTGAGTCAGTCAGTGAGTCAGTCACAGTCAGTGAGTCAGTCTGTGAGTCAGTCAGTCATTCAGTCAGTAGGTCAGTCAGTCTGTCTCTCAGTCAGTAGGTCAGTCTGTCAGTAGGTCTTTCAGTAGGTCAGTCATTTGGTCGATCGATCAGTCAGTCAGTTAGTCAGTCTGCCAGTAGGTCAGCCAGTCAGTCAGTAGGTCATTCTGTCAGTCAGTGGGTCAGCCAGTCCGTCATTAGGTCATTCAGCAGTCACTAGGTCAGCCAATCTGTAAGTCAGTCAGTTAGTTGGTCAGTCAGTCAATCACTCAGACTGTAAGACAGCTAGTCACTCAGTCTGTCAGACAGCTAGTCACCCAGTCAGTCAGTCAGACAGCTAGTCACTCAGTCTGTCAGACAGCTAGTCACTCAGTCAGTCAGTAGGTCAGCCAGTCAGTCAGTCAGTAGGGTCAACCAGTTAGCAGGTCAAGAGATCAGTCAGTCAGTCAGTAGATCAGCCAGTCAGTCAGTAGGTCAATTTGTCATTCAGTGGGTCAGTCAGTCTGTCTTTAGGTCATCAAGTCTGTCAGTCAGCCAGTCACTCAGTAGGTCAGTCAGTTGCTCAGCCTGTCATTCACTGAGCCAGTCAGTCAGTCACTGAGTCAGTCAGTCTGTCGGTGGGTGGGTCAGTCACTGAGTCAGTCAGTCTGTCGGTGGGTGGGTCGGTCTGTGGGTGGGTCGGTCTGTGGGTGGGTCAGTCGGTCGGTCGGTCGGTCGGTCGGTCGGTCGAGGTCGGTCGGTCGGTCGGGTCGGGTCGGGTCGGGTCGGGTCGGGTCGGGTCGGGTCGGGTCGGGTCGGGTCGGGTCGGGTCGGGTCGGGTCGGTCGGTAGGTCGGTCGGTCGGTCGGTCGGTCGGTCGGTCGGTCGGTCGGTCGGTCGGTCGGTCGGTCGGTCAGTCAGTCAGTCAGTCAGTCAGTCAGTCAGTCAGTCAGTCAGTCAGTCAGTCAGTCAGTTAGTCAGTCAGTCAGTCAGTCAGTTAGTCAGTTAGTCAGCTACTCAGTCAGTCAGTCAGTCAGTCAGTCAGTCAGTCAGTCAGTCAGTCAGTCAGTCAGTCAGTCAGTCAGTCAGTCAGTCAGTCAGTCAGTCAGTCAGTCAGTCAGTCAGTCAGTCAGTCTGCCAGTATGTCAGCCAGTCAGTCAGTAGGTCATTCTGTCAGTCTGTGGGTCAGCCAGTCCGTCATTAGGTCATTCAGCAGTCATAAGGTCAGTCAGTCAGTCAGCTAGTCAGTCAGCTAGTCAGCTAGTTAGTCAGCTAGTCACTCAGTCTGTCAGACAGCTAGTCACTCAGTAGGTTGGTCAGTCAGTCGGTCTTACCGTCGGTCGGTCAGTCAGTCACTCAGTCTGTCAGACAGCTAGTCACTCAGTCTGTCAGACATCTACTCACTCAGTCAGTCAGTATGTCAGCCAGTCAGTCAGTCAGTAAATCAGTCAGTCAGTCACAGTCAGTGAGTCAGTCATTCAGTCAGTAGGTCAGTCAGTCTGTCTCTCAGTCAGTAGGTCAGTCTGTCAGTAGGTCTTTCAGTAGGTCAGTCATTTGGTCGATCGATCAGTCAGTCAGTTAGTCAGTCTGCCAGTAGGTCAGCCAGTCAGTCAGTAGGTCATTCTGTCAGTCAGTGGGTCAGCCAGTCCGTCATTAGGTCATTCAGCAGTCACTAGGTCAGCCAATCTGTAAGTCAGTCAGTTAGTTGGTCAGTCAGCTAATCACTCAGACTGTAAGACAGCTAGTCACTCAGTCTGTCAGACAGCTAGTCACCCAGTCAGTCAGTCAGTCAGACAGCTAGTCACTCAGTCTGTCAGACAGCTAGTCACTCAGTCAGTCAGTAGGTCAGCCAGTCAGTCAGTCAGTAGGTCAACCAGTTAGCAGGTCAAGAGATCAGTCAGTCAGTCAGTAGATCAGCCAGTCAGTCAGTAGGTCAATTTGTCATTCAGTGGGTCAGTCAGTCTGTCTTTAGGTCATCAAGTCTGTCAGTCAGCCAGTCACTCAGTAGGTCAGTCAGTTGCTCAGCCTGTCATTCACTGAGCCAGTCAGTCAGTCACTGAGTCAGTCAGTCTGTCGGTGGGTGGGTCAGTCACTGAGTCAGTCAGTCTGTCGGTGGGTGGGTCGGTCTGTGGGTGGGTCGGTCTGTGGGTGGGTCAGTCGGTCGGTCGGTCGGTCGGTCGGTCGGTCGGTCGGTCGGTCGGTCGGTCGGGTCGGGTCGGGTCGGGTCGGGTCGGGTCGGGTCGGGTCGGGTCGGGTCGGCTCCGTCGGTCGGTCGGTCGGTCGGTCGGTCGGTCGGTCGGTCGGTCGGTCGTGTCGGTCGGTCGGTCGGTCGGTCAGTCAGTCAGTCAGTCAGTCAGTCAGTCAGTCAGTCAGTCAGTCAGTCAGTTAGTCAGTCAGTCAGTCAGTCAGTTAGTCAGTTAGTCAGCTACTCAGTCAGTCAGTCAGTCAGTCAGTCAGTCAGTCAGTCAGTCAGTCAGTCAGTCAGTCAGTCAGTCAGTCAGTCAGTCAGTCAGTCAGTCAGTCAGTCAGTCAGTCAGTCAGTCAGTCAGTCAGTCAGTCAGTCAGTCAGTCAGTCTGCCAGTAGGTCAGCCAGTCAGTCAGTAGGTCATTCTGTCAGTCTGTGGGTCAGCCAGTCCGTCATTAGGTCATTCAGCAGTCATAAGGTCAGTCAGTCAGTCAGTCAGTCAGTCAGCTAGTCAGTCAGCTAGTCAGCTAGTTAGTCAGCTAGTCACTCAGTCTGTCAGACAGCTAGTCACTCAGTAGGTTGGTCAGTCAGTCGGTCTTACCGTCGGTCGGTCAGTCAGTCACTCACTCTGTCAGACAGCTAGTCACTCAGTCTGTCAGACATCTACTCACTCAGTCAGTCAGTATGTCAGCCAGTCAGTCAGTCAGTAAATCAGTCAGTCAGTCACAGTCAGTGAGTCAGTCACAGTCAGTGAGTCAGTCTGTGAGTCAGTCAGTCATTCAGTCAGTAGGTCAGTCAGTCTGTCTCTCAGTCAGTAGGTCAGTCTGTCAGTAGGTCTTTCAGTAGGTCAGTCATTTGGTCGATCGATCAGTCAGTCAGTTAGTCAGTCTGCCAGTAGGTCAGCCAGTCAGTCAGTAGGTCATTCTGTCAGTCAGTGGGTCAGCCAGTCCGTCATTAGGTCATTCAGCAGTCACTAGGTCAGCCAATCTGTAAGTCAGTCAGTTAGTTGGTCAGTCAGCTAATCACTCAGACTGTAAGACAGCTAGTCACTCAGTCTGTCAGACAGCTAGTCACCCAGTCAGTCAGTCAGACAGCTAGTCACTCAGTCTGTCAGACAGCTAGTCACTCAGTCAGTCAGTAGGTCAGCCAGTCAGTCAGTCAGTAGGTCAACCAGTTAGCAGGTCAAGAGATCAGTCAGTCAGTCAGTAGATCAGCCAGTCAGTCAGTAGGTCAATTTGTCATTCAGTGGGTCAGTCAGTCTGTCTTTAGGTCATCAAGTCTGTCAGTCAGCCAGTCACTCAGTAGGTCAGTCAGTTGCTCAGCCTGTCATTCACTGAGCCAGTCAGTCAGTCACTGAGTCAGTCAGTCTGTCGGTGGGTGGGTCAGTCACTGAGTCAGTCAGTCTGTCGGTGGGTGGGTCGGTCTGTGGGGTGGGTCGGTCTGTGGGTGGGTCAGTCGGTCGGTCGGTCGGTCGGTCGGTCGGTCGGTCGGTCGGTCGGGTCGGGTCGGGTCGGGTCGGGTCGGGTCGGGGTCGGGTCGGGTCGGGTCGGGTCGGGTCGGGTCGGGTCGGGTCGGGTCGGGTCGGGTCGGGTCGGTCGGTCGGTCGGTCGGTCGGTCGGTCGGTCGGTCGGTCGGTCGGTCGGTCGGTCGGTCAGTCGGTCGGTCGGTCGGTCGGTCGGTCAGTCAGTCAGTCAGTCAGTCAGTCAGTCAGTCAGTCAGTCAGTCAGTCAGTCAGTCAGTTAGTCAGTCAGTCAGTCAGTCAGTTAGTCAGTTAGTCAGCTACTCAGTCAGTCAGTCAGTCAGTCAGTCAGTCAGTCAGTCAGTCAGTCAGTCAGTCAGTCAGTCAGTCAGTCAGTCAGTCAGTCAGTCAGTCAGTCAGTCAGTCAGTCAGTCAGTCAGTCAGTCAGTCAGTCAGTCAGTCAGTCAGTCAGTCAGTCAGTCAGTCAGTCAGTCAGTCAGTCTGCCAATAGGTCAGCCAGTCAGTCAGTAGGTCAGCCAGTCAGTCAGTAGGTCATTCTGTCAGTCTGTGGGTCAGCCAGTCCGTCATTAGGTCATTCAGCAGTCATAAGGTCAGTCAGTCAGTCAGTCAGTCAGTCAGCTAGTCAGTCAGCTAGTCAGCTAGTTAGTCAGCTAGTCACTCAGTCTGTCAGACAGCTAGTCACTCAGTAGGTTGGTCAGTCAGTCGGTCTTACCGTCGGTCGGTCAGTCAGTCACTCAGTCTGTCAGACAGCTAGTCACTCAGTCTGTCAGACATCTACTCACTCAGTCAGTCAGTATGTCAGCCAGTCAGTCAGTCAGTAAATCAGTCAGTCAGTCACAGTCAGTGAGTCAGTCACAGTAAGTGAGTCAGTCACAGTCAGTGAGTCAGTCAGTGAGTCAGTCACAGTCAGTGAGTCAGTCTGTGAGTCAGTCAGTCATTCAGTCAGTAGGTCAGTCAGTCTGTCTCTCAGTCAGTAGGTCAGTCTGTCAGTAGGTCTTTCAGTAGGTCAGTCATTTGGTCGATCGATCAGTCAGTCAGTTAGTCAGTCTGCCAGTAGGTCAGCCAGTCAGTCAGTAGGTCATTCTGTCAGTCAGTGGGTCAGCCAGTCCGTCATTAGGTCATTCAGCAGTCACTAGGTCAGCCAATCTGTAAGTCAGTCAGTTAGTTGGTCAGTCAGCTAATCACTCAGACTGTAAGACAGCTAGTCACTCAGTCTGTCAGACAGCTAGTCACCCAGTCAGTCAGTCAGACAGCTAGTCACTCAGTCTGTCAGACAGCTAGTCACTCAGTCAGTCAGTAGGTCAGCCAGTCAGTCAGTCAGTAGGTCAACCAGTTAGCAGGTCAAGAGATCAGTCAGTCAGTCAGTAGATCAGCCAGTCAGTCAGTAGGTCAATTTGTCATTGTCTTTAGGTCATCAAGTCTGTCAGTCAGCCAGTCACTCAGTAGGTCAGTCAGTTGCTCAGCCTGTCATTCACTTAGCCAGTCAGTCAGTCACTGAGTCAGTCAGTCTGTCGGTGGGTGGGTCAGTCACTGAGTCAGTCAGTCTGTCGGTGGGTGGGTCGGTCTGTGGGTGGGTCGGTCTGTGGGTGGGTCAGTCGGTCGGTCGGTCGGTCGGTCGGTCGGTCGGTCGGTCGGTCGGTCGGTCGGTCGGTCGGTCGTGTCGGGTCGGGTCGGGTCGGGTCGGGTCGGGTCGGGTCGGGTCGGGTCGGTCGGTCGGTCGGTCGGTCGGTCGGTCGGTCGGTCGGTCGGTCGGTCGGTCGGTCGGTCGGTCGGTCGGTCGGTCGGTCGGTCAGTCAGTCAGTCAGTCAGTCAGTCAGTCAGTCAGTCAGTCAGTCAGTCAGTTAGTCAGTCAGTCAGTCAGTCAGTTAGTCAGTTAGTCAGCTACTCAGTCAGGCAGTCAGTCATTCAGTCAGTCAGTCAGTCAGTCAGTCAGTCAGTCAGTCAGTCAGTCAGTCAGTCAGTCAGTCAGTCAGTCAGTCAGTCAGTCAGTCAGTCAGTCAGTCAGTCAGTCAGTCAGTCAGTCTGCCAGTAGGTCAGCCAGTCAGTCAGTAGGTCATTCTGTCAGTCTGTGGGTCAGCCAGTCCGTCATTAGGTCATTCAGCAGTCATAAGGTCAGTCAGTCAGTCAGTCAGTCAGTCAGCTAGTCAGTCAGCTAGTCAGCTAGTTAGTCAGCTAGTCACTCAGTCTGTCAGACAGCTAGTCACTCAGTAGGTTGGTCAGTCAGTCGGTCTTACCGTCGGTCGGTCAGTCAGTCACTCACTCTGTCAGACAGCTAGTCACTCAGTCTGTCAGACATCTACTCACTCAGTCAGTCAGTATGTCAGCCAGTCAGTCAGTCAGTAAATCAGTCAGTCAGTCACAGTCAGTGAGTCAGTCACAGTCAGTGAGTCAGTCTGTGAGTCAGTCAGTCATTCAGTCAGTAGGTCAGTCAGTCTGTCTCTCAGTCAGTAGGTCAGTCTGTCAGTAGGTCTTTCAGTAGGTCAGTCATTTGGTCGATCGATCAGTCAGTCAGTTAGTCAGTCTGCCAGTAGGTCAGCCAGTCAGTCAGTAGGTCATTCTGTCAGTCAGTGGGTCAGCCAGTCCGTCATTAGGTCATTCAGCAGTCACTAGGTCAGCCAATCTGTAAGTCAGTCAGTTAGTTGGTCAGTCAGCTAATCACTCAGACTGTAAGACAGCTAGTCACTCAGTCTGTCAGACAGCTAGTCACCCAGTCAGTCAGTCAGACAGCTAGTCACTCAGTCTGTCAGACAGCTAGTCACTCAGTCAGTCAGTAGGTCAGCCAGTCAGTCAGTCAGTAGGTCAACCAGTTAGCAGGTCAAGAGATCAGTCAGTCAGTCAGTAGATCAGCCAGTCAGTCAGTAGGTCAATTTGTCATTCAGTGGGTCAGTCAGTCTGTCTTTAGGTCATCAAGTCTGTCAGTCAGCCCGTCACTCAGTAGGTCAGTCAGTTGCTCAGCCTGTCATTCACTGAGCCAGTCAGTCAGTCACTGAGTCAGTCAGTCTGTCGGTGGGTGGGTCAGTCACTGAGTCAGTCAGTCTGTCGGTGGGTGGGTCGGTCTGTGGGTGGGTCGGTCTGTGGGTGGGTCAGTCGGTCGGTCGGTCGGTCGGTCGGTCGGTCGGTCGGTCGGTCGGGTCGGGTCGGGTCGGGTCGGGTCGGGTCGGGTCGGGTCGGGTCGGGTCGGGTCGGGTCGGGTCGGGTCGGGTCGGGTCGGGTCGGGTCGGGTCGGGTCGGGTCGGGTCGGGTCGGTCGGTCGGTCGGTCGGTCGGTCGGTCGGTCGGTCGGTCGGTCGGTCGGTCGGTCGGTCAGGTCGGTCGGTCGGTCGGTCGGTCGGTCAGTCAGTCAGTCAGTCAGTCAGTCAGTCAGTCAGTCAGTCAGTCAGTCAGTCAGTCAGTCAGTTAGTCAGTCAGTCAGTCAGTCAGTTAGTCAGTTAGTCAGCTACTCAGTCAGTCAGTCAGTCAGTCAGTCAGTCAGTCAGTCAGTCAGTCAGTCAGTCAGTCAGTCAGTCAGTCAGTCAGTCAGTCAGTCAGTCAGTCAGTCAGTCAGTCAGTCAGTCAGTCAGTCAGTCAGTCAGTCAGTCAGTCAGTCAGTCAGTCAGTCTGCCAGTAGGTCAGCCAGTCAGTCAGTAGGTCAGCCAGTCAGTCAGTAGGTCATTCTGTCAGTCTGTGGGTCAGCCAGTCCGTCATTAGGTCATTCAGCAGTCATAAGGTCAGTCAGTCAGTCAGTCAGTCAGTCAGCTAGTCAGTCAGCTAGTCAGCTAGTTAGTCAGCTAGTCACTCAGTCTGTCAGACAGCTAGTCACTCAGTAGGTTGGTCAGTCAGTCGGTCTTACCGTCGGTCGGTCAGTCAGTCACTCAGTCTGTCAGACAGCTAGTCACTCAGTCTGTCAGACATCTACTCACTCAGTCAGTCAGTATGTCAACCAGTCAGTCAGTCAGTAAATCAGTCAGTCAGTCACAGTCAGTGAGTCAGTCACAGTAAGTGAGTCAGTCACAGTCAGTGAGTCAGTCAGTGAGTCAGTCACAGTCAGTGAGTCAGTCTGTGAGTCAGTCAGTCATTCAGTCAGTAGGTCAGTCAGTCTGTCTCTCAGTCAGTAGGTCAGTCTGTCAGGTCAGTCTGTCAGTAGGTCTTTCAGTAGGTCAGTCATTTGGTCGATCGATCAGTCAGTCAGTTAGTCAGTCTGCCAGTAGGTCAGCCAGTCAGTCAGTAGGTCATTCTGTCAGTCAGTGGGTCAGCCAGTCCGTCATTAGGTCATTCAGCAGTCACTAGGTCAGCCAATCTGTAAGTCAGTCAGTTAGTTGGTCAGTCAGCTAATCACTCAGACTGTAAGACAGCTAGTCACTCAGTCTGTCAGACAGCTAGTCACCCAGTCAGTCAGTCAGACAGCTAGTCACTCAGTCTGTCAGACAGCTAGTCACTCAGTCAGTCAGTAGGTCAGCCAGTCAGTCAGTCAGTAGGTCAACCAGTAAGCAGGTCAAGAGATCAGTCAGTCAGTCAGTAGATCAGCCAGTCAGTCAGTAGGTCAATTTGTCATTCAGTGGGTCAGTCAGTCTGTCTTTAGGTCATCAAGTCTGTCAGTCAGCCAGTCACTCAGTAGGTCAGTCAGTTGCTCAGCCTGTCATTCACTGAGCCAGTCAGTCAGTCACTGAGTCAGTCAGTCTGTCGGTGGGTGGGTCAGTCACTGAGTCAGTCAGTCTGTCGGTGGGTGGGTCGGTCTGTGGGTGGGTCGGTCTGTGGGTGGGTCAGTCGGTCGGTCGGTCGGTCGGTCGGTCGGTCGGGTCGGGTCGGGTCGGGTCGGGTCGGGTCGGGTCGGGTCGGGTCGGGTCGGGTCGGGTCGGGTCGGGTCGGGTCGGGTCGGGTCGGGTCGGGTCGGGTCGGTCGGTCGGTCGGTCGGTCGGTCGGTCGGTCGGTCGGTCGGTCGGTCGGTCGGTCGGTCGGTCAGTCAGTCAGTCAGTCAGTCAGTCAGTCAGTCAGTCAGTCAGTCAGTCAGTCAGTCAGTCAGTTAGTCAGTCAGTCAGTCAGTCAGTTAGTCAGTTAGTCAGTCAGTCAGTCTGCCAGTAGGTCAGCCAGTCAGTCAGTAGGTCATTCTGTCAGTCAGTGGGTCAGCCAGTCCGTCATTAGGTCATTCAGCAGTCACTAGGTCAGCCAATCTGTAAGTCAGTCAGTTAGTTGGTCAGTCAGCTAATCACTCAGACTGTAAGACAGCTAGTCACTCAGTCTGTCAGACAGCTAGTCACCCAGTCAGTCAGTCAGACAGCTAGTCACTCAGTCTGTCAGACAGCTAGTCACTCAGTCAGTCAGTAGGTCAGCCAGTCAGTCAGTCAGTAGGTCAACCAGTTAGCAGGTCAAGAGATCAGTCAGTCAGTCAGTAGATCAGCCAGTCAGTCAGTAGGTCAATTTGTCATTCAGTGGGTCAGTCAGTCTGTCTTTAGGTCATAAAGTCTGTCAGTCAGCCAGTCACTCAGTAGGTCAGTCAGTTGCTCAGCATGTCATTCACTGAGCCAGTCAGTCAGTCACTGAGTCAGTCAGTCTGTCGGTGGGTGGGTCAGTCACTGAGTCAGTCAGTCTGTCGGTGGGTGGGTCGGTCTGTGGGTGGGTCGGTCTGTGGGTGGGTCAGTCGGTCGGTCGGTCGGTCGGTCGGTCGGTCGGTCGGGTCGGGTCGGGTCGGGTCGGGTCGGGTCGGGTCGGGTCGGGTCGGGTCGGGTCGGGTCGGGTCGGGTCGGGTCGGGTCGGTCGGTCGGTCGGTCGGTCGGTCGGTCGGTCGGTCGGTCGGTCGGTCGGTCGGTCGGTCAGTCAGTCAGTCAGTCAGTCAGTCAGTCAGTCAGTCAGTCAGTCAGTCAGTCAGTCAGTTAGTCAGTCAGTCAGTCAGTCAGTTAGTCAGTTAGTCAGCTACTCAGTCAGTCAGTCAGTCAGTCAGTCAGTCAGTCAGTCAGTCAGTCAGTCAGTCAGTCAGTCAGTCAGTCAGTCAGTCAGTCAGTCAGTCAGTCAGTCAGTCAGTCAGTCAGTCAGTCAGTCAGTCAGTCAGTCAGTCAGTCAGTCTGCCAGTAGGTCAGCCAGTCAGTCAGTAGGTCAGCCAGTCAGTCAGTAGGTCATTCTGTCAGTCTGTGGGTCAGCCAGTCCGTCATTAGGTCATTCAGCAGTCATAAGGTCAGGCAGTCAGTCAGTCAGTCAGTCAGCTAGTCAGTCAGCTAGTTAGTCAGCTAGTCACTCAGTCTGTCAGACAGCTAGTCACTCAGTAGGTTGGTCAGTCAGTCGGTCTTACCGTCGGTCGGTCAGTCAGTCACTCAGTCTGTCAGACAGCTAGTCACTCAGTCTGTCAGACATCTACTCACTCAGTCAGTCAGTATGTCAGCCAGTCAGTCAGTCAGTAAATCAGTCAGTCAGTCACAGTCAGTGAGTCAGTCACAGTAAGTGAGTCAGTCACAGTCAGTGAGTCAGTCAGTGAGTCAGTCACAGTCAGTGAGTCAGTCTGTGAGTCAGTCAGTCATTCAGTCAGTAGGTCAGTCAGTCTGTCTCTCAGTCAGTAGGTCAGTCTGTCAGTAGGTCTTTCAGTAGGTCAGTCATTTGGTCGATCGATCAGTCAGTCAGTTAGTCAGTCTGCCAGTAGGTCAGCCAGTCAGTCAGTAGGTCATTCTGTCAGTCAGTGGGTCAGCCAGTCCGTCATTAGGTCATTCAGCAGTCACTAGGTCAGCCAATCTGTAAGTCAGTCAGTTAGTTGGTCAGTCAGCTAATCACTCAGACTGTAAGACAGCTAGTCACTCAGTCTGTCAGACAGCTAGTCACCCAGTCAGTCAGTCAGACAGCTAGTCACTCAGTCTGTCAGACAGCTAGTCACTCAGTCAGTCAGTAGGTCAGCCAGTCAGTCAGTCAGTAGGTCAACCAGTTAGCAGGTCAAGAGATCAGTCAGTCAGTCAGTAGATCAGCCAGTCAGTCAGTAGGTCAATTTGTCATTCAGTGGGTCAGTCAGTCTGTCTTTAGGTCATCAAGTCTGTCAGTCAGCCAGTCACTCAGTAGGTCAGTCAGTTGCTCAGCCTGTCATTCACTGAGCCAGTCAGTCAGTCACTGAGTCAGTCAGTCTGTCGGTGGGTGGGTCAGTCACTGAGTCAGTCAGTCTGTCGGTGGGTGGGTCGGTCTGTGGGTGGGTCGGTCTGTGGGTGGGTCAGTCGGTCGGTCGGTCGGTCGGTCGGTCGGTCGGTCGGTCGGTCGGGTCGGGTCGGGTCGGGTCGGGTCGGGTCGGGTCGGGTCGGGTCGGGTCGGGTCGGGTCGGGTCGGGTCGGGTCGGGTCAGGTCGGGTCGGGTCGGGTCGGGTCGGTCGGTCGGTCGGTCGGTCGGTCGGTCGGTCGGTCGGTCGGTCGGTCGGTCGGTCGGTCGGTCGGTCGGTCGGTCAGTCAGTCAGTCAGTCAGTCAGTCAGTCAGTCAGTCAGTCAGTCAGTCAGTTAGTCAGTCAGTCAGTCAGTCAGTTAGTCAGTTAGTCAGCTACTCAGTCAGTCAGTCAGTCAGTCAGTCAGTCAGTCAGTCAGTCAGTCAGTCAGTCAGTCAGTCAGTCAGTCAGTCAGTCAGTCAGTCAGTCAGTCAGTCAGTCAGTCAGTCAGTCAGTCAGTCAGTCAGTCAGTCAGTCAGTCAGTCTGCCAGTAGGTCAGCCAGTCAGTCAGTAGGTCATTCTGTCAGTCTGTGGGTCAGCCAGTCCGTCATTAGGTCATTCAGCAGTCATAAGGTCAGTCAGTCAGTCAGTCAGTCAGTCAGCTAGTCAGTCAGCTAGTCAGCTAGTTAGTCAGCTAGTCACTCAGTCTGTCAGACAGCTAGTCACTCAGTAGGTTGGTCAGTCAGTCGGTCTTACCGTCGGTCGGTCAGTCAGTCACTCAGTCTGTCAGACAGCTAGTCACTCAGTCTGTCAGACATCTACTCACTCAGTCAGTCAGTATGTCAGCCAGTCAGTCAGTCAGTAAATCAGTCAGTCAGTCACAGTCAGTGAGTCAGTCACAGTAAGTGAGTCAGTCACAGTCAGTGAGTCAGTCAGTGAATCAGTCACAGTCAGTGAGTCAGTCTGTGAGTCAGTCAGTCATTCAGTCAGTAGGTCAGTCAGTCTGTCTCTCAGTCAGTAGGTCAGTCTGTCAGTAGGTCTTTCAGTAGGTCAGTCATTTGGTCGATCGATCAGTCAGTCAGTTAGTCAGTCTGCCAGTAGGTCAGCCAGTCAGTCAGTAGGTCATTCTGTCAGTCAGTGGGTCAGCCAGTCCGTCATTAGGTCATTCAGCAGTCACTAGGTCAGCCAATCTGTAAGTCAGTCAGTTAGTTGGTCAGTCAGCTAATCACTCAGACTGTAAGACAGCTAGTCACTCAGTCTGTCAGACAGCTAGTCACCCAGTCAGTCAGTCAGACAGCTAGTCACTCAGTCTGTCAGACAGCTAGTCACTCAGTCAGTCAGTAGGTCAGCCAGTCAGTCAGTCAGTAGGTCAACCAGTTAGCAGGTCAAGAGATCAGTCAGTCAGTCAGTAGATCAGCCAGTCAGTCAGTAGGTCAATTTGTCATTCAGTGGGTCAGTCAGTCTGTCTTTAGGTCATCAAGTCTGTCAGTCAGCCAGTCACTCAGTAGGTCAGTCAGTTGCTCAGCCTGTCATTCACTGAGCCAGTCAGTCAGTCACTGAGTCAGTCAGTCTGTCGGTGGGTGGGTCAGTCAGTTAGTCAGTCAGTCAGTCAGTCAGTTAGTCAGTTAGTCAGCTACTCAGTCAGTCAGTCAGTCAGTCAGTCAGTCAGTCAGTCAGTCAGTCAGTCAGTCAGTCAGTCAGTCAGTCAGTCAGTCAGTCAGTCAGTCAGTCAGTCAGTCAGTCAGTCAGTCAGTCTGCCAGTAGGTCAGCCAGTCAGTCAGTAGGTCAGCCAGTCAGTCAGTAGGTCATTCTGTCAGTCTGTGGGTCAGCCAGTCCGTCATTAGGTCATTCAGCAGTCATAAGGTCAGTCAGTCAGTCAGTCAGTCAGTCAGCTAGTCAGTCAGCTAGTCAGCTAGTTAGTCAGCTAGTCACTCAGTCTGTCAGACAGCTAGTCACTCAGTAGGTTGGTCAGTCAGTCGGTCTTACCGTCGGTCGGTCAGTCAGTCACTCAGTCTGTCAGACAGCTAGTCACTCAGTCTGTCAGACATCTACTCACTCAGTCAGTCAGTATGTCAGCCAGTCAGTCAGTCAGTAAATCAGTCAGTCAGTCACAGTCAGTGAGTCAGTCACAGTAAGTGAGTCAGTCACAGTCAGTGAGTCAGTCAGTGAATCAGTCACAGTCAGTGAGTCAGTCTGTGAGTCAGTCAGTCATTCAGTCAGTAGGTCAGTCAGTCTGTCTCTCAGTCAGTAGGTCAGTCTGTCAGTAGGTCTTTCAGTAGGTCAGTCATTTGGTCGATCGATCAGTCAGTCAGTTAGTCAGTCTGCCAGTAGGTCAGCCAGTCAGTCAGTAAGACATTCTGTCAGTCAGTGGGTCAGCCAGTCCGTCATTAGGTCATTCAGCAGTCACTAGGTCAGCCAATCTGTAAGTCAGTCAGTTAGTTGGTCAGTCAGCTAATCACTCAGACTGTAAGACAGCTAGTCACTCAGTCTGTCAGACAGCTAGTCACCCAGTCAGTCAGTCAGACAGCTAGTCACTCAGTCTGTCAGACAGCTAGTCACTCAGTCAGTCAGTAGGTCAGCCAGTCAGTCAGTCAGTAGGTCAACCAGTTAGCAGGTCAAGAGATCAGTCAGTCAGTCAGTAGATCAGCCAGTCAGTCAGTAGGTCAATTTGTCATTCAGTGGGTCAGTCCGTCTGTCTTTAGGTCATCAAGTCTGTCAGTCAGCCAGTCACTCAGTAGGTCAGTCAGTTGCTCAGCCTGTCATTCACTGAGCCAGTCAGTCAGTCACTGAGTCAGTCAGTCTGTCGGTGGGTGGGTCAGTCACTGAGTCAGTCAGTCTGTCGGTGGGTGGGTCGGTCTGTGGGTGGGTCGGTCTGTGGGTGGGTCAGTCGGTCGGTCGGTCGGTCGGTCGGGTCGGGTCGGGTCGGGTCGGGTCGGGTCGGGTCGGGTCGGGTCGGGTCGGGTCGGGTCGGTCGGTCGGTCGGTCGGTCGGTCGGTCGGTCGGTCGGTCGGTCGGTCGGTCGGTCGGTCGGTCAGTCAGTCAGTCAGTCAGTCAGTCAGTCAGTCAGTCAGTCAGTCAGTCAGTCAGTCAGTTAGTCAGTCAGTCAGTCAGTCAGTTAGTCAGTTAGTCAGCTACTCAGTCAGTCAGTCTGTCAGTCAGTCAGTCAGTCAGTCAGTCAGTCAGTCAGTCAGTCAGTCATTCAGTCAGTCAGTCAGTCAGTCAGTCAGTCAGTCAGTCAGTCAGTCAGTCAGTCAGTCAGTCTGCCAGTAGGTCAGCCAGTCAGTCAGTAGGTCAGCCAGTCAGTCAGTAGGTCATTCTGTCAGTCTGTGGGTCAGCCAGTCCGTCATTAGGTCATTCAGCAGTCATAAGGTCAGTCAGTCAGTCAGTCAGTCAGTCAGCTAGTCAGTCAGCTAGTCAGCTAGTTAGTCAGCTAGTCACTCAGTCTGTCAGACAGCTAGTCACTCAGTAGGTTGGTCAGTCAGTCGGTCTTACCGTCGGTCGGTCAGTCAGTCACTCAGTCTGTCAGACAGCTAGTCACTCAGTCTGTCAGACATCTACTCACTCAGTCAGTCAGTATGTCAGCCAGTCAGTCAGTCAGTAAATCAGTCACTCAGTCACAGTCAGTGAGTCAGTCACAGTAAGTGAGTCAGTCACAGTCAGTGAGTCAGTCAGTGAGTCAGTCACAGTCAGTGAGTCAGTCTGTGAGTCAGTCAGTCATTCAGTCAGTAGGTCAGTCAGTCTGTCTCTCAGTCAGTAGGTCAGTCTGTCAGTAGGTCTTTCAGTAGGTCAGTCATTTGGTCGATCGATCAGTCAGTCAGTTAGTCAGTCCGCCAGTAGGTCAGCCAGTCAGTCAGTAGGTCATTCTGTCAGTCAGTGGGTCAGCCAGTCCGTCATTAGGTCATTCAGCAGTCACTAGGTCAGCCAATCTGTAAGTCAGTCAGTTAGTTGGTCAGTC
>CAVMGG010000467.1:0-64473 GCA_963680895.1 Fragum sueziense
CTAGTACCAAAATTGGACACCCCAAACACACACATCATTTTTCATATCTTTCCCGTTTATACAACAGTTCGGGTTACCAGCTCTTCCATGTTTCAATTCCCGATGATCAAACTAAATTGTGATCTGTAGCTCGAGTGAAAGATACACGAAAACTAGTGACAAATTTCTACTTTCACTTTGTTAAAACGCCCTGACTGCATTATGCACTTTGGGCAGTTTCATTTATGTTTTGTTGGGAATGACAAATGATTTAATCAGTCTTACGTGTAATAATGAAATCGCTGTTAGGCGACATCTGAAGTTTTTCCTATTCCGTTTTTAAACAAGCGGAGTGTTTGAGATCTTCCCCAGATATAAAACATCACGTGATCCGATATAGGTCGAACGGATCCAACTACCTCCCTCGTGTAAATCGTATTTACGTCATAGATCGTATAAATTTACGTCATGCTATTTTGTAGTTCGAATGTGGATCTTTGTGTTCCAATGAAGAAAAATATTAATTGGGCAAGAAACAAAGGAATAAACCAAGTAGGTAATTTACGTCTGCTACAATCGCCAGAAACCTCGTTAGTAACACGCTCAAGTAGGCCTAGATAGATCTACGTATGTGTTTCATATCTTTCTTTTTCTTTATGTATTTGGGAATGTACAATCGACTCTGGATGAATAAAGTCTAGTGGACAGTCCCGACTAAACGCGTGGTGGACTATTCGCGCATGTTCTGTGGATGATTTTTTTTAACTTCAACAACAATTGCGGAAAGGTTTAAATATTCGCAGACATCAACTGATGCCTTGATACGTCATCTCTCATAATCACGCACCTGCCTGGTGTCTCGCGCGCAGTTTGTAAACAAACCATCGTAATTGTTGCCTTATTTGGAAAAAGGGGTAAGCTCACGTGATCAATTCGAAACCAAAATCTGTGGTTGGGAGAATAGAAATTTCAAAGGACGGATTCACATGTGTTTTGCTTAACTGGTACCCGTCGTATGATTATGTATACAACATAGTAGCATCAGAGACGGGAACCAGTCTAGTGTTTGGCAAGAGCTAAATCCGAGATCATTCATCCGTGAAACTGCAGGTAACTGTAAGCATGCCTGCGGGTCAATTATCGGTTTCTGTCACCTCCTTATCTCGGGGTAAAGTGTAAAACCCTTGATTTTGTTATTTTTCATGTTGATTTCTATGAATTGTGGAAATATTTTGGACCGATTTTTTCAGTTAGTTTGATGATTTCAATCGGTCTCAGAGATCAAAATCCAGTCCAGACCGGTATTTTATCGGTTTTCCGGAGCCCTGGTAGTTGCAATAATGTAACCGATATCATTTTGAATATTGATCTGGGTGTCGGATAAAATTCCTTCCTATTTGTTGCATGGGCGGATCTAGAGGGGGGTCGGAGGGGGGGCAAGCCTAAAGTCGTGATTAATCGATAATTTGAGCCTCTAATAATGGTTTATTCACGAATTAATTTCCCCTCTCTTCACAAAAACTATTTTATTTCACGTTGATTATTCGGTGATTAATGATAAGAAATTTAATCGCAGAAACGTCGACTGAATCGACGGACACTCGACAATTTAATTTGAATGGTAATTCATGCAGATTTTATGATGTAACGTAGAAAATTATACATCTAGGTTTAGTAGGTTATTTTGTTTTTGGTCAGCAAGCGATAACGTCATGATGATACGAAGAAAATGATACCTGTTAGTCTATTATCCAAACCAAAAATTCACCGGTAATAATCCAACTAACATATTTTGAAACAGTTTCCGAAATAACTGAGCAGATGTTGGCGGTGTTTTTGAAGTCACTATTCCAGCCCAGATTGAGTAGACGCTACGTCATCAAGACGTCATATTGTTTTTTTAACAAAAGGGATCCCACTGTATCACGTGCTTATTCATATGAGAAGCATGTCAATCAACTAGTAAGTCAATGGATGGGCGGGGACAATTCTCTTTTTCAACCAATCTGTATTTACAAGCATTGCTTCTTAAAAGATCTAGAACTTAAAGGGCAATCGTCAGAAAAGAAGCTTTACCCCCGAGTCTCTCCCTTAACCCATTACCACACAATGACTCTTTTTGACTCCCTACCATACAATGGCTTTGGAAAACATTGTGGAAAATGAAGAAATTGCTTGTGACAAGCAATCTCTTCATTTACCACAATATTTTCTACAATAAAAGAATAAAAAAGTTATATTTCATTCACTTCAAAATTTCGTCTGCAGCACCTTTGAATTTGGGACAGCCTAAAATTTTGCCGTCTGGTAATGGGTTAATCGGTCACCCTTTAGTGAATATTTATTAGAGTGTTGACCTCTACATTTTTAAATTTTAGAGTAGATAGATTTAAGAGACAGTTTAATTTCATAAAGAGTTTTCAAAAGAAGAAAGAAATTCAAAGGGTAGACTATTTAGTGAAAAGAAAATTTCTTGCAGATGTAGATCTACATGACTCGTGCTTATACTTGCTACTCTCTTAAAACAAAGTACATTACCTCTTATGAAATGATATGTAATTAGTAATGTATTTTGATGATCTTAATCAATAGACATCGGCTTTGGAGAGTAATACTTGCCGACGTTCGTCTATTTAACCTCTCTCTTAAATCCTTTCACAAACAAGACTTGATTTCGACGACAATCATGGGAACAAAAAGATTGGAAAACATTGAAAAGAAGAAATTGTCGATAACTAGCCATTTCTCCGTTCCCCCGAGATGCTTTCCATGATGTAATTCAATCGTTTTTTAAGAAGTTATGTCGTATGCATGCAACAGCTTTCAAAATGGAGTAGTCTAAAAAATATTTTTGTTTTGGGGTAAACAAAATGACGAAAATTGAACATGAATGTAAATATCCATGAATTACACTTTGGGTCTAACGATTATCCATACATACACAAGAATCAAAACGTGTGGGCTGAAATATTTATTCTGATCTGAAACGAAGGTAAGGTTTTAGCTGCGATCTTTCGGGGGAACCGTATGATCATACAAAATGCCCGTGACTTGCAAAGCTGCTTTTGTGCCGTCTATGATCGCCTACCGGTCGCGAGATTCAACCCTGCAAATCAACAATTTCATTTCCGGAAATCCGGCGACGGAAAACTCTTTGTTTAAAGTAATCGTCGGATATGCACATCTTGCATATTTCGGGATCGTCAACATCACAGAACCAGCCGAGTAGTTAAGTCTCGTTTCTTTGATGTGGTCCCGTAGGTTTTCCCATTGATAAGTTGGCCAGGTGTGTAATAAAATGTTTTTTTATCTGGTCTTCCCGGTATTGACTAAAATATTCATGAACCTGCAACACTACCCAGAAGAAGCTTTGAACTCGCCCTAGATTTTGTATTTTGGTCCTTGTCGAGTTGAAGGGCCTTGACGCGAATCCCGATCCTACTTACAACATAGCCACTTGCCCGTAACTCCAAAATCCAATCATTCTGATCATTTTTCTGTGGCTCATAGGGACTGATCCGAATAACCCTCCATTTCTGCAATTTTGGACCATCACAGATCTTTGTCTTGTTTTTTCGCCAGTCTCTCACTAGCTTTTCACTGATGCCGAAATCACTTTCAGCCGCACAGTTTTTCGAATTTTCGGCAAATTTGACCACACGATTTTTTAAGCTATTGTCATCACCAAGTAATTGCAGATTAAAACAATATGCAGTTATGAGGTTTTCGAAGAAAAGTGACGACTGCTTGTTGTGTACAATTATGTCGTGTGTTAATTTAGGGCATATTGATTGCGAGATTACACGCTTGAAATGGCAGAACGATGCATATCAAGCAAGACTCCTTGTTAAAATGGAATTTATTATAAAAAGAATCAAGCAAATGAGTATTCCGTCGTTGTCGTATGTTTATTGTCGCCGAGTCATAAAGTCGATGTCTATTGCACTATCTAAGGGAAGTAACTCTTTCATGAAAACTGTCTAATTTAAACCTGATTATTTCCCTTAGACCAATATACCTCAGAAAACGGAATTATTGCGCGCGACCTATTTTCTCCGCCAAAAAAATAGTTCTATATAAAACGTATAATTTCCTCGTTCAACAATGATTATTTGGCATGTCAGTTTAGAAATTGTAGAAAGTCGAATTTCAATATTAAATCAAAGTGTGGACAAGAAATCAGAGATCTACTTTGTCTCAAAACAGAAATACAGAAGAAGTTAAGAGGTCCGTCTTTGACCTTATTTGACCTGTCCAGAAAAACCCGTACGACAACAGTAAGTCGCAGCGCGAGCGCTCAGCGACTTAAAAAATACAATAAATTGAATTAAACATTTGTCTCATTCCTACTACCGCTGAACAAGACTGTACCTCCATGAAGAATTTGTAGTTTTTCTTGGCTGTATCCAGCACTGTTTTAGACTGTTTCCAGTTCATGGCTATGGGTTTTTCATACTCTAGAATTTTGTCATTTGGGGAAGGGTTCATACTTTTGAACTCAACATGGTTCCAGATCAGCCTGCATATACATGCAGTCTGATCAGGAACCATGTTGTTCTTCATTAACTGTTTTCATGACCTGTAGCAACTGTAAGAGAGCAGCAAGGCTCCCAGTCAGACTCAACTTTGGCACAGGATGATCTTGAAACATCACAGTGGATAATCATGTGATGCTACAATTTCAGAAATTCTTCAATAATTTTGTAAATACTGGACCGATTTGAATTCGATTTGTAGCAGACAATGTGGACAGACGTCACACATTAGATGGACGTGGTTGATATTTGAAAAATCAACTGATAAAAAAGTTATTGAAGATAAACCAAAATTTTGGTTTATTTTCAATAACTTTTTTATCAATTGATTTTTCATAAATCCAAACGTCCGGCTTATTCCTGGCATTTGCCCACCTTCTCTGCTTCAGACCGAATTCAAATTGGTCAAGTATTAAAAAAGATATTGAAGATTATTCTGAATCATGTGATTATACACCATGAACATGCCTTTCTGAAATGCTACGAGGAACCTTTTTCCAGATCCCAGCTCTATTTTTTCTTATATTTGTCTTATTGATACTACAGCTGAACTACACCTTACCTCCATGAAGAATTTGTTATTTTTCTTGGCCGTATCCAGCACTGTTTTAGCCTGTTTCCATTAAATGGCCATTCAGGCTTCTCATACTCTAGAATTTTGTTATTTGGTTAAGGGTTCATGCTTTTGAACCCAACATGGTTCCAGGTCAGCCTGCATATACATATTACAGACGATCTAAACCATACCTCCATGAAGAATCTGTTGTTTTTCTTGGCTGTATCCAGCACTGTTTTAGCCTGTTTCCAGTAAATGGCCATACAAGCTTCTCATACTCTAGAATTTTGTTATTTCGGGAAGGGTTCATGCTTTTGAACCCAACATGGTTCCAGATCAGCCTGCATATACATGCAGTCTGATCAGGAACAATATTGTTCTTCAATAGCTTTTTCATGACCTGTAGCAAATGTAAGAGAGTAGCAAGGATCCCAGTCAGACTCCACTTTGGCACAGGATGATCTTGTAAACGTGGCTTTCTGAAATGCTATGAGGAACCTTTTTCCAGATCCCAGCTCTTTTTTTTCTTATATTTGTCTTATTGATACTACAGCTGAACTAGACTTTACCTCCATGATGAATTTGTTGTTTTTCTTGGCTGTATCCAGCACTGTTTTAGACTGTTTCCAGTTCATGGCCATTCAGGCTTCTCATACTCTAGAATTTTGTTATTTGGGGAAGGGTTCATGCTTTTGAACCCAACATGGTTCCACAACAGCCTGCATTATACATATTACAGACGATCTAAACCATACCTCCATGAAGAATTTGTTGTTTTTCTTTGCGGTATCCAGCACTGTTTTAGCCTGTTTCCAGTTCATTGCTATGGGTTTCTCATACTCTAGAATTTTGTTATTTGGGGAAGGGTTCAGGCTTTTGAACCCAACATGGTTCCAGATCAGCCTGCATATACATATTACAGACGATCTAAACCATACCTCCATGAAGAATTTGTTGTTTTTCTTTGCGGTATCCAGCACTGTTTTAGCCTGTTTCCAGTTCATGGCCATGGGTTTCTCACAGACTACATGTTTTCCGGCTTCCAGCATCTTGATGGACAGTTCAGCATGGGTGGTGTGCAGGGTACCAATATATACAACCTCTGTAAGGTGAAATAAACATGAGATGTTTGTAAAATATAATTATATGCCACCTCAAGGACCTATCTTTGATGTACCCATCTAACAATTGAAGCAGTCTGATGGTACATCCTACTGTTAAAGATTCCAACGGGTGCCATCGTGTCACCCTTTAGCATTTTGAGAAATTCAAGATGGCCGCCAAGATGGCGGAAATTACTTATATAATCAATGCAATGGTTTTAAATTCATATGAGAACTGATATATTTTAGGTAAAATACCTTTAATACACTTACTGTTGCTCTAGGAATGAAAAACAATAAAGATAAGGCATATTTCTACCATTTCAGTTGACATTTTTGTGTAATTTACGTTACATTATGGGACAATTGCTTCATTTATTCACTTATCCACTACTATTTGGATATAAATCAGTCAAACACAACAGTGAGTGGTTTTGTTATCAATCGATTATCAATCGATTCCCTTTATTTTTTGGTGAGAGCCAAATATAGGTTGTATGAATGTATTTCAGTTGATAATCATGTGTAACTTACGTTACATTATGTCATAATTGGCTTCATGTATTCACTAGAATTCTATCATTTGACCATATATCTGAAAACAACGACAAATGCTTTGTCTATCAATATCTTTACTAAACGCTTTTTTCAACAGCAAAACCAAGATTTTATACATGTATTATGTAATTCACGTTACCTTAATATTAGCACATTACCTTCATTAATTTACTTAATATCTACTATTATGTTGCCACAAATCTGCCATAAATTATTTAAACCTAGCAGTGAATAGTTTGCTTATCATTTGTTTTACTAGAAGATTATGTCAAGAGCAAAACAGCAGATTGTATAAATGCATTATGTAGCTTATGTTACCTTATTTTCATGTACTGTTACATGTATTTGTAACGATAATAAGAAAACCGTAAAATGCGTAAATAGAAGGAAATGCAACTTAGCTCATTTGTGGAAGTAGGGTAAAATACTGGCATAGGTAAAGTATATGAAACAAGACACACATGTAGCCACTGATGCACACACATTATGTTTTAGACAGAGCAGAGTAGTGAACTAAGTGCACACAATCGTAAAAAGTAGGTCACAGGGATCTGGTTTTGGTACAATGATACACGACAAAGCTTTGGGTCATGGCGCATCTACACAACAAATCTGTCGTCCCTTACATTAAACAGTACATGAGCTATTGAGCGGAAGAAAATTTCTAACTAAGAGTAACCAATGTGAAAAGTAGGTGATAGCAACATACTTTTGCTATGGGACACACATCAAAATTGGGCTCTATAGGTCAAATTGTGTATGAGCTATGGAGCGGTACAGAAGCGGACGGACCTGGCAACCTTACGCCCCGCCAATTGACCAAACGCCGGCTGTCAATCAAAACCATCGATAAACCCATGGACGATCAGATAAATGCCACACACCCATTGTTTGTCTTAAATTCTTCGTTAGGCGGAGCAATCTATCGATTTGCGTTTGGTCAATTAAATTTTATACGTTTAACCCATCGTACATTTCTTAGAGGTAAAAATGTTTGCTTTCCATATAGTGTATTTCTGGTTTCCTACAGTATTCAGTATTACACAGCACACCTCCTCGGCATGTACTTTGTAACATCCCAATTCTAGCTTTAGCACAACTGCATTTAGTGGAAAAACTGGGTCCATCTCTTCCACACTGACATTTTATCATTTTGAAGAGCTAGACCTTCAACTTCGAGGTCAATCAGTGATACTAGTAGGCTACTTAAAAGCTGTATTGTCACGTTGCATGCAGTACTTAGTTTGTAGCATGTCAAAAGCTAGTATCATTCTCTCCGGATACAAGCATGTTAATACAATGATAAAAGGAATCAAGCACAAAATTGGAAACACACTCTTTCACAAGATCAACTAGACGTGGGATTAAGGGATGAAGTGCTAGTACAACTGCCTGTCCCAAAGCGGAGTGTGTAGCTCTAGCTCATGGAAATAACAATTTCTCGAAAATGACAAAATGCAGTGAGGAAGCGATGGACCATGTTCTTCAACTAGATGTAGTTGTGCTATGCTAGAAAGGGATGTGTATTGTTTAGTAAATGCCAAGGAGGAGTGCTATGTAACAACGAAAGCATAAAAACCCAGAAATACGGATACACAATGAAATCTATTGTTTTATATAGAACATGCATGCAAGTTTTGGCCCCTTAGCAATGTACCACAGGTAAATACAAGACTGACAGAGAAAAATATCATCTTTTAATTGACTTGGTTTGGTTCATTGCGGTTTAACGCCATTTGCGACTTCTATGGTCATATCCCGACGATTGAAGCGCCTAACCATGGACTCCAGTCGTTTCTCATACCAGTACTATCACAACATCCTTACCAAGCCTCCAGATGCTTGCCCACATAGGTAAACGATAACAAACCATTGGTGGGAGACATTTTTTTGAAATGATATTTGCCGCGACCGGGGATCAAACCCTGGACTAATGAAACAATGTAGAGAAGCACCTTACGTATTATACACATCATTTACAAACATGTTAATTTTGATCAGCTGTTAGGAATTGATATCTGATATTGCGCAATTATTTAGTTTCTTTAAGTCGCCAAGAAAAAATGCTGGCGTATTATCGTATACTCTTTGTCATGCGATCGGGCAGCCTGCGAACGTTTCTGTTCCGCTCCATATATCCTACACTATTTTACCTAGAGAAACCAAATTTAATATAAGACGCGACATGGCCAACAGAAGCGATATGTACCAAAACGATATCGCTGTGACCTACTATTCACTTTGAGTCTAATTTACTTAGTTCGAAGTTCCCTTCTGTTTCATATCTCATGTACTGTTTGATCTAGAGATACCAAATTTAATGTGCAATGACTAACAGGTATGTCATGTACCAAAATCAGGATAGAGTGACCTACTTTTTGTGCTTAACTTTGAAAAACCTTCTCGTGCCGTTTGACCTAGAGAAACAGAATGTAAGTATATGGATGATTCATAACTCAGGCAAGGTTTTTCATGCACCAAAACTAGGTCTCTATTGTTTTCTTTTCAAGCTAGTCAAAGGATTTTCATTTGCCAATACTAGTCATTGTGCCCTAATTGTATACGTTTAATTCACTATTCCTTTGTGTCTAGAACATGATGGGTTTGTGAATCAGAGACTACAGGTGTGTCTCGTTTAAATTACTGTTAACTCTATTATTTTATTCCACCATAACCAGCTGTTGGGGGTATTCTCTTCAATTCATGCTAATTATTTTTTTTTATAAATATGTACCAGTACACGAAATAAAGGAGACGTAAATTACATGATTCATCTGTACAACTGCTGTTTTGCTCTTACCAAAAGCATCAAGTCAAAATATTTACTATAATACTATTGTATTTCACGACTTATGGCTAAATATTAGTAGATAAATGAATAAATGAAGCTAAAATGCTAATATCAAGGTAACGTAAACTACACAATACATTTATACAAACTGCTGTTTTACTTTGACAAAAAGCTTTAGAGGGAATGAATTGATAACCAGACCATACACTGTCGTGTTTAAATGACATATGGTCAAAAAATAGAAGATAAGTGAATGAAAGAAGCTAATATGCTAAAATCAAGGTAACATAAACTACATAATACATTTATACAGCTCTTATTTTGCTCTCACCAAAAGATTCAAGTGAATAAATTGATAACAAAACCACTCACTGTTGTGTTTGAATGACTTATGATGTCCAAATAACAGGGGATAAGTGATTAAATGAAGCAGTTATCCCTTAATGTAACGTAAATTACACAAAAATGCCAACTGAAATGGTAGAAAGTATCTTATCTTTATTGTTTTTCATTCCTAGTGCAACAGCAAGTGTAATTTAGATATTTTACCTAAAATGTATCAGTTTTCATATGAATTTAAAACCCTTACATTGACTATTTAAGTAATTTCCGCCATCTTGGCGGCCATCTTGAATTTCTCAAAATGCTAAAGGGTGACACGATGGCACCCGTTGGAATCTTTAACAGTATGATGTCTGCTCCAGCAATCAGCAAAGAAAAAAACTTTATACTCCACTGCAAGGTATAAGTGGATATCTGCCGGACTAGTAGATCTAGAGTCTACTATACTTCTCCATAATGAAGTTTCATGATTCTACCTTGCATACTTTTTGAGTTATGCTTCGGACAAATGAAAAACAACAAAGGACATCAGCACCAAATATATGATTGGAAGAGTTATGGTTCTTGTGCACTGCATTTCTCCATAGTGAGTTATACTCCATACAAGCTTGGTCTACGGACAGACTGACCAACCAACCATCTGACTGACCAACCGAATGACAATTAAAAAACAATATAACCCTTTCCAGGCTGTCCAGCACCTTCTGTACAAAAATTAGGGCATCTTTTAGGGACAAATATCGAAAAAAATAGGGCAATTTTAGGGCTGAAATTAGGAATTAAGTGCTACAGTAGGGCGGTAAATGTATCAAAATAGACTGACTTTTACATTATTGATAATAAAAAACTCACTCTTTTTATTTTCATAACATTTAAGGCATCTTACAGTCTCATTGTCTCAGCTATTTGTTGAGTTTAACCTGATTAATCCAGACTGTATAATATACAAGCCAGACCTAACACTCAGCTTGGCATTTGGACTTCTTTTCAGTTTCATTGAACTGCCATATATGAATAAGACTAAGACAAATGACATGATAGCAGGCTGTCCAGCACCTTCAGTGGAAAAATTAGGACATAATTTAGGGACAAAAATCGAAAAAATTAGGGCAATTTTAGGGCTAAAATAAGGAATTTAGTGCTAAGGTAAATGTATGAAAATAGACTGACTATTTCATTATTGATAACAAAAATCACTCTTTATTTTCATAGCAGTTAGATATCTCTAAGTCTCATTGTCTCAGCTATTTATTGAGAGTGACCTGATTAATCCATACTGTATACAAGTCAGATCCAACATTCAGTTGGGCATTTGGACTTCTTTTCAGTTGCATTGAACTGTCATATATGAATAAGACACAGACAAATGACCAGATAGCTACCTAGTCATTAAACAAGAGGTTCAGATGGCCTAACAATCCTCAACTGAGAAAGCCTCAACTGAGAAAGCCTCTTGACATGTACATGTGTTCTATGCATAATTTGAAAGCCATAAACATCCTGAAAAGGAGCCATGAGGCAATGGTAAACATTAAATTCTAAAGCTTAATTTGGGAGAAGATTGTCAAAGATTTTTCTCTTTATCTCTATCAAAAATCTAAGAACCCATAATATAATGCTGAAATTTCATATGCATAATATATATATTGATAGATTAAAGCATTCATTTAGAGATTCAAGATGCAAAATATAAAATCTCTAGACAAGATTTCTTTCAAAGACCATCCTAAAACAGCTCCCCTTTCTTCATAAACTGGAGCCTACAACATAAGGCATATTTCCAATGCACAGCATTGTTAATTATACTATTCTAGGAGAGATTCAGGAGACAATACAAAATTTCAAAGCTTTTGGAGTAACAGTTTGGAAGGAAAGTTAGCCAAACACATCGATCTATATCTCTGTAAAACCAAAGAACCAAAAAACAGAGATTATATTCAAACGGACATTGGTATTTGAAGTATTCTAAAATACACAAAACATTTCAAAGTTCTAGGTCAAATAGTTTGGGAGCGGAAGGTTGTCAAAGATTTCACTGTCTTTTTGAATGTTTTAACCTACAGCATAGCAGCTAGTGCTAGTTCTCAATGAATAGTGATATTTTGAGATAATTTGAAGATGCTACAGACAAAAATTTAGAAGCCCTAGGTCTTATGGTTTGAGAAGAAAATATCATCAATTATTGTCTATGGCTTATTTTCAATCCACAGTAATCATTTCTTCATTTGAAGTATTTTGAAAGATGATGCCATCTACAAAACTTCAAAGGTCCATGCAGAATAGTTTTAAAGGGAAAACTTTTTCTCTTTTGGAAAGCTGATTTCTGAAAACATATGGCTAATTTTCATTTTGAAGTATGAAGTATATTGGTGGAGGGCTAAAGGACAATTCTGCAAATCACTGCTTTTCAACAAATATCTCACGACTGCAGCTTAAAACTAGCTGTGGTTAAAATGTTTTTCTTGAAAAGTGACAATATAAAATTTTGAAGCTCTAGGACAAACAGTTTGGCAGGAGATTTCTAAATATTGTGCACATACATTCTGATATTATGGCCAGAGGGAAAGTGAGCCCTAACAATATTTCGCCTTTGAGCATTTCGTGTTCAGGCAAGGTAAAAAAATTAGGAATTGCAAGAAAAAATAAGGGCTTTTTTAGGAATTTCCCTTGTTTTCATCATTTTTTTAGGAATTTTAGCCAAGTCCAAAAAAATTAGGATTTTTTAGGAATTTTAGGGACGCTGGACAGCCTGTGATAGCTACCAAGTGACTAAAGAGGTCCAGATAGCTCTAAATAGCTCACATGAGAAAGCCCCAAGATACCTACCAGTGTTCCAGGCATAATTCAAATGCCATAAGCATACTGGATTAAGAGTCATGAGGCAATGGTACACATTAAATTCAAAAGCTTAGTTTGGGAAGCATTCATGTAGAGATCCAAGATACCTTATGGTTTTTGCAAACACCATTCTACAAGTTCTCTTTTCTTCATAAACTGCACCCCACAACATAAGACATATTTTCAATGCACATAGGCCAATTATTATACTATTCTGGGAGAGATTCATGAGACAATACAAATTCAAATCTTTTGGAGTATCAGTTTGGAAGGAAAGATTTCCCTCTATATAAAACCAAGGAACTAAAAACATTTGGTTTGTTTTAAATTACATATTGATATTTGAAGTATTCTGATATACATTGATATGATACTACATAAAAAGTTCAAAGCTCTGGTCAAACAGTTTGGGAGAAGTTTGTCAAAGATTTCCCTGTTTGTGTTGCAGGTTCAAACATTAACTTTTTTGGTTACCAGACAGTCGGGCTTCTGTTTGCAGATGCTGCTAGCTTTGACTAGACATGCACTGGTCCTGACCATTATTTGTATCAGAAGGATAATATGGAAAAGGTGTTAACTACAACAATTCTTTCATAAGATTAAAGGCCAGTTTTGAATCACAAATGAATGAAATTTGAAAGGGCGGCCCATAATGTTCTTATGTCATTTATCCTGTGTTTTCATTATGGTAATTGTGACGGAGGCTGACCAGTTGGTTCTGCATCTTTTGGATCTAACTAGCCCTGACCAAGCAGTAGGCAGGCAACGTCTGTCAGGCACATGGTAATGTTGATCCCTGTTAAATGTGAAATGTTTTGACCTACTGCATACCTGATAGTGCTAATTTTCAATGCATAGTGAAAATTTGAAGATGCTACACATGAAAATAAGAAGCCCTTGGCCCAATTAAGAGGAAAATATTGTAAAATATTGTCTAGTGCTTATTTTTAATCCATAGTAATCATTTGATGTATTTTTAAAGAGTTCCCTGAGATGATGTCATCTACAAAATTTCAAAGGTCAAGGCCAGATGGTTTATTGGGAAACGTTTTCACTGTCTGAAACCTGATATTCCAAAAACATAATTATGGCTAATTGTCATTGCACAAAAGTAATTTGAATTATATTGGTGAAGGGGCAAAAGACAATTCTACATATCACAGTTTTTCAACAAAAACCTGGTAACTGCATATTAAAACAAGCTGCAGTTACTATGTTTTTGTTGAAAATCGACAAAATAAAATTTTGAAGCCCAAGTGCAAATGGTTTTAGAGGAGCTATTTAAGTCATTTTGCACAGATATTCTGACACATGGCCATATGGAATATGAGCCATCACAAGAGCTCACCTTTGAGCATTTCACGTTCAGGCCAGGTAAAAAATTAGGAATTGCAAGAAAAAATAAGGGCTTTTTTAGGAATTCCCCTTGTTTTTATCATTTTTTTAGGAATTTTAGCAAAGTCCAAAAAAATTAGGATTTTTTAGGAATTTTAGGGACGCTGGACAGCCTGCCTTTCCCAAACGAACATTTTTTCATGGTGATCCACTTCAGTGATTGCCACAAATGACAAAATGGAAGATATTAAAGATAGGGTTTGTGTAAAATATGTCACAGAAAGTATTGAGACAATTAAAAGGAGAAATTGCTGGTTATCAGCAGTTTCTTCTTTTGTTTCAATGTTTTCTTAAGCCTTTTCTATTAGGGACCTCAAAACCAGGTCTTGTTTGGGAAACTGATAACATTGGCTTTCAATTTGGACTTGTCTAAATTTTTGTTGCTTTGGAAAGTGTCAAACTTTGATCTATTAGATTCGTGTAAATGATTTATCATTATAACCCTTTCCCAAAGGCGACCTGGTTTTGGTGTCCCTGATGGAAAAGGTTTAGGAAAACACTGAGATAAGCAAAGAAATTGCTGAAAATCAGCAATTTCTCCTTTGTCTCAATACTTATAGTGCTAAGTCCTTATGACCATCTTTGTTATTGTCGGCAGCTCCTTTGAATGTTGGAGTACACTAAAATGTTGTCGTTTGGAATGGGTTAAGGGGGGTCATAATTCACATACCGACTTCTTCATCTTTAGCAATGTCATCGTAAGTTGCTAGTGCTCGTTTAAACTTGAACTTGTCGGCAAACTTTTGAGCTTTACCTAGGTCTCTTGACGCTACTGAAATAAACTGTAGATATAGTTGGAATAAACATCAGACTACAAGTAATATTTGGACAATTTCAATCAATCAACTTTGTCAAAACCAAATGCACCATTCTGCTTAGACTAAGAAGTAAGAACATTTTATGACAAAGGCCCCCTCATTCCTATGTAATTCAGTTTACTTTATCATAATATTTGTCAGTTTTATAGATATCTAGAATAGGGAAATATGTTATGAATCTTCCTGTATGTAGCCTAAATATAATGTTGGTGTAAATGCAAAACCTGGTATGTCGATTCTTGCGATTTTCAAAGTACAAACTTGTGTGCCCAGTTTAGGCAAATTTCGCAGGTTTTGAGATATTTTTACTGATCAGTATTAATGATACATTATTTGTGAACAAAATGTCCAAATTTCAAGTAAAACATTTCAGCTTTGGAAAAAGTTATTACATTTTTTGCATTTACAATGACAATAAGCATACTTCATGATCTGCAGCAGGCAGGTTTTCTCGTATAGCTTGGAAGAAATCAGAACTAATGTTGCCTGGTCCTAAACACGCCCATCGAGTAGCCATTCTACTTTGTTGTATGAATATCTGTAATGAAATCAAATCAACTGAAAATTGAGACAAAGACATTCTAAATTTGATATTTCAGCTTCAAACCCTTTGTTGTGGGTACGCATTTGAATCATTTAGAAGAATAAATTGAAGCCTTGTTTCTGATTATGAAAGCGTAAATCAAATCCTTACATAGAACTAATAATTTTAATCAAAGAATATATGAAATCTTTGCTAAGATAATGAAGGCATAAATCAAATCCTTTCTTCTGATTATCAAAGAATAAAATACATGTAAATCCTTGCTTCTGATTATGAAGGCATCAATTAAATCCTTGCTTCTGATTATCAAAGAATAAAATAAATCCTTGCTTCTGATTATGAAGGCATCAATTAAATCCTTGCTTCTGATTATCAAAGAATAAAATAAATCCTTGCTTCTGATTATGAAGGCATTAATTAAATCCTTGCTTCTAATTATCAAAGAATATATTAAATCCTTGCTTCTGATTATCAAAGCATGAATTAAATCATTTTGCTTCTGAATATCAAAGAATAAATTAAATCCTTGTTTCTGATTATCAAGAAATGAGTTAAATCCTTGCTTCTTATTATCAAAGCATAAAATAAATCCTTGCTTCTGATTATGAAAGAATAAATTAAATCCTTGTTTCTGATTATCAAAGAAGAAATCAAACCCCACCTTAACAGGTCTATTTATGCACAAAATCTGTCAACAATGCAGATATGAGTTTATCTGTTGCAGTTCATCCCTTGCAACTGTAGATAACCTTTTCCCAAACAAGACCAAGTTTTGACGTCTCTAATATTAAGGAGAAGCTTGTGAAAACATTGAAGCAAAAGAAGAAAATGCTGATTCTGAAGAATCAGTATTTTCTCTTTTTGCTTCAATATTTTCTGTGCTAAATTATACAAAAATCATGTTGTTATCAACATCCATTTCGTCATCTGCAGCAGCTTTCAAACTAGACAACCCAAATTCTTTTCATGTTTGGGAAAGGGACAAGACAGTAGTGGACATTGTCCACCTGATAAATTATCAACCCTTACCATGCACCTACAAAATAACCCTTTTCCATAAAGCAATATTGTCAGTTCTTCCAAATTCAACAAGATATATTTGTAGGCCCATAGGCAGGAGGTTCCTCTCAATTGGCCAAAAGTGCTGAAATTTCCTTATTTTACTTTAATTTATCCCCTCAAATATTCAGACACAGGCCTAGACATGGGCTTAAGCTCCCAAAATATAATATTGCTTCCTATGGGCTTTGTGAAACATGGAAGCCCCCGAAATGGCCAATGTTAGGTTTTCAGACAGACAGACAGACAGATGGACAGACAGACAGTGAAAACGGACACAAGTAAAACACTATGCCAATATACTTGTCACAAGAAATTTCTATTTTTTCCTCAATGTTTTCCAAAGCCTTTATCTACAAGTGAATCAACAAAAGCTTCGCAGACCGACGCATATATGCCCGAGAGGCCTGCTTGTCACTAAAATTAGCCATCTTTTCAATTCAAGGGCAGATAATTCAAGAATGCAATTCTGAATTTAAATACATGTAATGGCATACACAAGTAGATATCATCAAAATTCATTATGATAAGTTTGATTGTATTCCGGTTGAAACTGTACAAGTTATAGTCATATGAAAATGGGCATATATTTTTCATTCAAGGGTAGATAATTAAGAAATGAAAAGAGTTATCTGAATTTCGTAAGTGGTGTGCACAAGTAGACATCATGGAGATTCATTGTGTCAAGTTTGATCACATTCCTGTTGAAATTGTAGTAGAATTGCGAACACAAGAAAATGGGCATTTTTTTTTAATTCAATGGCAGATAATTCAAGAACGAAAATAGTTATCTGAATTCTGTAAATGGGAGACACCATGGAGATTCATTGTGGCAAGTTTGATGAAATTCCGAATGAAACTGTAGGAGTTGTGCACACAAGTAATTGCTAACAGATGGACAGACGACCAGGGCCATAACATAACAGATTCTTCTTGTGTACAATAAAAAGTATCAATATGTGGGAATGGGATAAATGCACTAGTAGGGGGGTATAGAATAATGCGCTGGTATGAGATGATGTCCTTTGATAGAGTGTAGACCAAGATCAGTCTGCACAAACCGTGCAGCCCGATTTTTTGCCTTGACTGTCTGTATTTAACCTTTTCATGGGCAGACCTAGACGGGGCCAGGGCTGCAGAATTCATCACTAACCCCCTCTGAAAATATGAAGAAACTAAACTTTGACTAACAAAAACTACAGCAAATTCAATTTTGTATGTTTTCATAAGTTTTGCCAAAGAATTGTTTTATAGATAAAGCACAGCAAGCCTTACCCAAATTTGTCCTTGCTCATTAGCTTATTTCCACTAAGACATCTCCCCCCACACACACACAACAGCCACCGGAAGTCATCCTTTGATGACAATTATAGCCAATCACCATTCGTTGTGGGATGCTTTGCTCGGAATTGGGTCAGAGCCTCGATATGGCGTAAGGAAACCGGCTGATGTGTTGCTATTTTGGTATCAAATTGCAACTGTGTCTGTGTGTATACAATGTTAATTTCCCATAAACCCATTGTTTGCCACCGGAAGCGGCTTATAGGTACAGAGTAAAACTATAAATGAAAGGGGTCAATAACCTAAATTTCTCAAATATACTACAGCGTTTTTTCTGGCCAATTGGGAAAGGTACCTCTACCCCTACAATTGGGAATTTTTCGCATCGTGAAATCTTCAAAATTGGGAAAAAACGAGTCACGAAATGTTCAAATTGGGAAAAGATTTATTTGCAAAATCAAGGAATAGGGAATCTTTTAAGTGCATCTTATCTATCATTTGGGGCTATATTCTGCACCACAAACCATTGTAAGGTCTAGGTTTTAACAGGAAGCTACTTATGAACATATATTTAGAGATTTTAGACTTATAATTATCTATACATATCCTGAAATCTAGCATTTACTCCAATTCTCTCTAAATTTTGGATGTAGTTATATACAAATTCTGCCTTACATTTAAAGAAACATTAATTTTGTTGTCTGCATGGAAGTTCCTTTCATTTTTGACTATTCCAAAACTACATTGTGTAAATGGTTAAAGAAAAATGGGAGGAAAATACAAAACGCCTTTCGAACTTGAAGCTCCTTTGTTCTCAATCTTTTCTAGCTATTATATAAGTGGTCTGTTGCTTAGAACTTTTAATTTGGATCTGTCTAAAAAGAACTCAAATTATCAGTGTCTGGATGTATTGGCAATTAAAATTAAGCATTTATTGAGATATTTCCTGCCAAATTAAATGCATTAGCCATTGGGAACGGCACATAAAATCATTGGGAACGGTAGATATGGAGATTGGGAAACGGCATGTGCTAAAATTGGGAAGAGCCTGTAGTAATTGGGAAAGGTTCCTTTTACCGGTATTAGTTAAAGAAGGAAAAAAATCCCTGTACTATCAATCCTTATCCCCAAATAGAGACTCCATTTGACACCCCCACTTGATATCATTTAAGAATTTTCTAACCTTGCCAGGAATACAAGAAAATGCTCATAATCATTTCACCATTTTAACCCTTTCCCAAATAAGACCTGGCTTTGACGCCCATGATAGAATTGGATTGGGAAAACATTGAGGCAAAAGAAGAAAATGATGATAATCAGCATTTTCTTATTTTGAGTCAATATTTTCCTTGCTATAGTCTTCAAAAGCATTCACTTTTTTATTTTTCACTTTGCTCTGCAACCCTAAAATTTTGCTGTTTGGGAAAGGATTAACCAGTTCACCAGTAAAAGTTAAGAAAGGGTTACCAACTGATTGATTTTATTTTACCCCTGAATCCGATCAATCAGGATCCTTATTATACATGTATTTATTATAAATTATACATCTGTCTCACCCTTAAGTATCCTGTCAGTGTCTATTTGAAAGGGCATTAGTTAAAGGGACCCATGCTAGGTTGTCAGACATAAAAACATGTAATAAATATATTCAAGAAACATCATACCGTCGGTGTAAATGCAAAACCCCGTATGTCGATTCTTGCGATTTTCAAAGTGCAAACTTGTGTGCCCAGTTAAAGACCATTCTTGCAGGTTTGAGATATTTTAACTGATCAGTGTTAATATTTGACAAATCATTTGTGAACAATATGTCCAAATTTCGAGTAAAATATTTCAGTTTGGGAAAAGTTATTACGGTACACTTTTTTCCCTCCCCTGTAAAATTTTCCAAAAACGAGATACGAGGTTTTGCATTTACAACAACGATATGGAATTGTCAACCTATTAATTTTGGTCCTTCAGAGTTCTAAATCAAGTCTGTATATAATTACCCTACCCACACTTTACATTTATAGTAAGATTTATGGAAAACTGGACCTTGATAGATAGTGAAAAACTTGGTTCCAGCGCTAAGTTTTATTTCTTTTTGGCCCTAGATAATGCAATGCACCATACAAAAACACTGCACCATACCAAAACACAAACTCTGACTGTCCCCATGTTGTTCTGATCCTGGAAAAACCAAGCAAGGGCACCTTTAACCCATTAAAACAAGAGTGCCATCGACACAATATACGCTGCCACTTATAAAACTTGAGACAAAAAAATGACATTGACAAGGATTTATAAATTTTCACTGAAAAACCTGTAAAAAATTGTGTTCACATAAAGGTTTTTATAAATATCCAGTGAAAAACCTGGAAGGAATTGCGTTCACGAGGCTAAAATATCATCAAGCCCCAGAGACTAAGATTGAAGGAGGCATTCAGGCAAAAATCAATGAACCATAAAATCCTTACTTCATGCACATCTACCAATTGAGGTGATAACATTGACCAAGTTTCATTTAAGATCCAGCCAGAAACTTAGGAGGAGTTGCGTTGACAAGGCTGCAATTTCAATAAGCCCCAGAGACTAAGTTTTTAAGGGGCATAGCTCGGGCAAAAATCGACGAACCATAAAATCCTTCCTTCATGCACATCTACCAATTGAGGTGATAACATTGACCAAGTTTCATTATGATCCAGCCAGAAACTTAGGAGGAGTTGCGTTGACAAGGCTGCAATTTCAATAAGCCCCAGAGACTAAGTTTTTAAGGGGCATAACTCAGGCAAAAATCGATGAACCATAAAATCCTTCCTTCATGCACATCTACCAATTGAGGTGATAACATTGACCAAGTTTCAAGAAGATCCAGCCAGAAACTTAGGAGGAGTTGCGTTGACAAGAAAAGTGGACGGACGTACGGACGGATGGACGGATGGACGGACGGACGGATGGATGGACGGACGGACGGACAGACGGAGAAGATGACGCCAATATACGTCCGCCTCCGGCGGCGTATAAAAATGACAAAATTTTGGACTCTTCCAAATTCAATGATGATGCAGACGATGGTTTCAAGTTAATGAAATAGTACATTTTTTGGTTGTTTTGTATGGGAAATATTGTGGTAAATGAAGAAATTGCTTGTCACTTGTAAGCAATTTCTTCATTTACCACAATGTTTTCCATGGGCATTTTCTTGCACATAGTCATTGAGTTAATTTATCCCATTCCCACATCAGGACGCCTTTAGACACCTCTCTTAGTTACGTTAATCGCACGCTATTCTGCAATTTCTACATTTCTCACTATATTCTCTTAAAATAATCGATATACCTTAATTAGGTACATAAACAGAAGTGGATCACAGATGATAATTATTAAGTAACAATAATTGCCCATCAATTTCAGCAAGCTATAATAATTTAATTTCATATGATGAAAAAAATAACTTACATTAACCCATATAAATGCGTACATTTTCATGTAACGCGTAACAAAATTTGAATATAATTCAGATATAAAATGCAATACAATTGCTCATCTTTGGTTGATTTTCAAAATTCTTTCAATGTTGGAATCCTTATCTCACATGTTAATGTGACATTTGCATGAGCAACGTGACAAACGTTGTATGCATCAAAACGAAAGTAAACAACGGCAGCACGTACCGATGTAACGTTTTTCATCACAGGTCAGCTACGATATGTGAAAATGTATTTTCATATATTTTTCGCCGCATCCCTTTGACGATTTTCATTTCATATAAAAGTACATTTATCCAACAAAATTGAATGATTAAAATTATATTTGAAAGATTGAACTTAATGCTTGAAATAAAAACGTAGAAAAATACAAATTTTCTACCCTACTCGAAAATTGTGTTTGTCTAAAAGGGGTTAATCTCTTAAACTTTTCCGTTAAGATTGACACGCAAAAATCAGCACATGCTATTACTACTGACAGAAAGTACAAATGATAAACTTTAAAACAGTATATAATACAATATGATTAATGTAAACGTTGAATCACTTCCAATATGATTTTAAAATTACATTTTTTTCTACCTGATGCGCAACGTCATTGTAACGTTATATTATGGAAGCATGTTATTTCATGTAATTTGAATTACTAAAGTTGCTATTTCTGCAAAGAAAGAGATTGATTTTCTTATTATTGGTTATATTTTTCTTTACAGGCTGTCCAGCACCTTCTGTACAAAAATTAGGGCATCTTTTAGGGACAAATATCGAAAAAAATAGGGCAATTTTAGGGCTGAAATTAGGAATTAAGTGCTACAGTAGGGCGGTAAATGTATCAAAATAGACTGACTTTTACATTATTGATAATAAAAAACTCACTCTTTTTATTTTCATAACATTTAAGGCATCTTACAGTCTCATTGTCTCAGCTATTTGTTGAGTTTAACCTGATTAATCCAGACTGTATAATATACAAGCCAGACCTAACACTCAGCTTGGCATTTGGACTTCTTTTCAGTTTCATTGAACTGCCATATATGAATAAGACTAAGACAAATGACATGATAGCTACCAAGTGACTAAAGAGGTCCAGATAGCTCTAAATAGCTCACATGAGAAAGCCTCAAGATACCTACCAGTGTTCCAGGCATAATTCAAATGCCATAAGCATACTGGATTAAGAGTCATGAGGCAATGGTACACATTAAATTCAAAAGCTTAGTTTGGGAAGCATTCATGTAGAGATCCAAGATACCTTATGGTTTTTGCAAACACCATTCTACAAGTTCTCTTTTCTTCATAAACTGCACCCCACAACATAAGACATATTTTCAATGCACATAGGCCAATTATTATACTATTCTGGGAGAGATTCATGAGACAATACAAATTCAAATCTTTTGGAGTATCAGTTTGGAAGGAAAGATTTCCCTCTATATAAAACCAAGGAACTAAAAACATTTGGTTTGTTTTAAATTACATATTGATATTTGAAGTATTCTGATATACATTGATATGATACTACATAAAAAGTTCAAAGCTCTGGTCAAACAGTTTGGGAGAAGTTTGTCAAAGATTTCCCTGTTTGTGTTGCAGGTTCAAACATTAACTTTTTTGGTTACCAGACAGTCGGGCTTCTGTTTGCAGATGCTGCTAGCTTTGACTAGACATGCACTGGTCCTGACCATTATTTGTATCAGAAGGATAATATGGAAAAGGTGTTAACTACAACAATTCTTTCATAAGATTAAAGGCCAGTTTTGAATCACAAATGAATGAAATTTGAAAGGGCGACCCATAATGTTCTTATGTCATTTATCCTGTGTTTTCATTATGGTAATTGTGACGGAGGCTGACCAGTTGGTTCTGCATCTTTTGGATCTAACTAGCCCTGACCAAGCAGTAGGCAGGCAACGTCTGTCAGGCACATGGTAATGTTGATCCCTGTTAAATGTGAAATGTTTTGACCTACTGCATACCTGATAGTGCTAATTTTCAATGCATAGTGAAAATTTGAAGATGCTACACATGAAAATAAGAAGCCCTTGGCCCAATTAAGAGGAAAATATTGTAAAATATTGTCTAGTGCTTATTTTTAATCCATAGTAATCATTTGATGTATTTTTAAAGAGTTCCCTGAGATGATGTCATCTACAAAATTTCAAAGGTCAAGGCCAGATGGTTTATTGGGAAACGTTTTCACTGTCTGAAACCTGATATTCCAAAAACATAATTATGGCTAATTGTCATTGCACAAAAGTAATTTGAATTATATTGGTGAAGGGGCAAAAGACAATTCTACATATCACAGTTTTTCAACAAAAACCTGGTAACTGCATATTAAAACAAGCTGCAGTTACTATGTTTTTGTTGAAAATCGACAAAATAAAATTTTGAAGCCCAAGTGCAAATGGTTTTAGAGGAGCTATTTAAGTCATTTTGCACAGATATTCTGACACATGGCCATATGGAATATGAGCCATCACAAGAGCTCACCTTTGAGCATTTCACGTTCAGGCCAGGTAAAAAATTAGGAATTGCAAGAAAAAATAAGGGCTTTTTTAGGAATTCCCCTTGTTTTTATCATTTTTTTAGGAATTTTAGCAAAGTCCAAAAAAATTAGGATTTTTTAGGAATTTTAGGGACGCTGGACAGCCTGTCTTTAAATTCTCATTATACACACCGGTAAAGATTTTATTTGGGTAAAAGAAATACAGCAAAAATTTATTCAAAAGGATAACACGTTGGTTGTCAGCATTTCTCTTTTTTACTAAAAGTCTTCACAAGTTGTTTTTTACAAGATCTGTCAATAACAGGTGTTTCCCAAACAACAAACATTTTTTGAAAGCTGAATTATATAAAAAGAAAACCCAGATTGTTGATAAATTGGATGTGAAACAAAATATCAAGTCAAAATTAGAAAATACCGGTTATCAAAACTTCAATGTTTTCACAAACCTTTCCCATAAAAAATTAATTATTGTCCAGATTTTATTATTATCCGGCATTGGGCTAGTTTTAACAAACATGAACAAAATTTGCGTAAACGTATTTCGTTTACACAACGTCGGGCACCTACATAAGGTTGGATAAAGGTTAAAATGATGTTACGTCCACTTGTGGAATAGCGTGCTTTTGACGTTAAGTAATGGCTTGGGAAAACATTGCGGGAAATGAAGAAATTGCTTGTCACAAGCAATTTCTTTATTTTCCACAATGTTTTGTTTCTTTCCATTCAAGTCTGAAAATTGAAATTACATTCATTTGGAATTGTCCTCTGCAACATTTTTGTTTTTGGACAAGTATAAAATTTTGCCTTCTTGTAATGAGTAGATTCCAAACAAGACGGGATGACAAGGCAATGTCCTGATGTCCTTGTTAGGGAAACCAGTGTTCTCCCCAGTCCAATAAGCTGTGTTGGCCCCACTACAGCTTCGTGTAAATCAGAGTAATGCCCCTACAGCTTCAAAAGAACTCCACAGTTTAATTTCTTCAAAATGGTCACAAAAAAAGAGATTTTTAGGTATTTCATGTCAAAAACTGATAAATGATGCACTTTTATTGTTATAAATGTAACAATTGTATATAAAAGCATTATGGGAAAAAGAAGAAATTGCTCAAAATGAGCATTTTCTTCTTTCCCCGTTATGTTTTTATTCACAATAATTATTTTCTTAAGGACAGATCCTCCAGTTGTTACTGCGCAACTTACTGCGCATATCCTAAATAACGAAATAAAGCTGTTTCAGTAATTGGCATTTTCAGCAAATGTATTTTTTTACATTTAGTTAATGTTTGGTTGATAAATGACAAGACCCTTTTCGGTTATTTCAATTTTCTCTGTTTGGTCAATTAAAGTGTAATAGTACTCGGATGGTACATTTCGCTTTCTGTTACGCGTTCAGCATGTGGCGTTAGCAATAGGAAACGGAGCAATAAAAGCAAAGTGGTGTCTTTATGAGCTAGTCCGCTTCAGATGGACACAAAATATGACACTTTTTATTATCTAAAGCTGGTAATAGGGAAGAAAATTGATAAAAGAAGTGAAACAATTTCGGACAGAGCTGCAAAAAGTAAACCAAATTTTACTCATAACTAAGAAAAACGCTTGGTTTGATATATTTTTCTTTTTTTGTTTTTGTAGGTATGACCAAGTACTATTTCTAAACCAAAAAAGAAAAAATTCTTACCGCTGGAATATTTTTTATTATCAGAAATGTTGCGAAAAAAGAGGAATTTCAGCTACTTTTGAAAGAATATTTTACTACAAATTTCAAAATCGTCACTAAATTTTCCCAAATTGATACTCATTTAGACAGATTAAAACATATTGAACACAGTAAAGACTTATTTATGTAATCCTAGTCATTTCGAACACCTTTTTTGTGGGTATTTAAGTGACACATCATTTTTGCAATTTTAGACAAGGGTAGTCTCCCTTGAAATCCAATAACTTTTTAATTCGCTTGGTGACCTATAGTTTTTAAGTCATTATTTTACTTCTCATATATTTAAACATCAGTACAGAAAAAATAAAAAAAATCTTACCGTAGGAAATAAATGGAGGATCTGTCCTTAAACACTATGCATTTCAATGTTTACTTATTTGCCACTACAGCTTCAAATTATTCTGTGGAGAACCCTGGAAACCTTGTGAAAATATTGGGCAAAATGAAAATAAATGCCAATATTAATTTTAATAAACCCTTTCCCAAACAAGACATCCCTTATAAAAAAAGGTGTGGGAAAACATTGAAACAAAAGAAGAAACTGCTGATAACCAGCAGTTTCACCTTTTGTCTCAATATTTTCTGTGTAATATTTTACACATATTCTTTCTTTCATAATTTCCATTTCGTCATTTGTGGCAGTTTTTGAAGTGGATCGCCCTAAAATCTTGCTGTTTGGGAAAGGGTGTGTATTTAGTGTATTGTTCATATTTACTACATTTTAATCCAAAATTTGGGCTTGGACCCCCCTGGAAAATCTTGGGCTCCACCCTGGAAAAAAATCCTGGATCCGCCCTTGGGCTAGATCAGCATTTTCTCTGTTTGAAACAAAATTTTATTTTTTTAGTGCATTTCATACAAATCCTACATATTGAAAAGTATAAAAACACTATTTGCTAAATACTCCAAGATATATAACCTTTTTGGGGAAATAAAAATTTAGAAATACAAAATGTAATTGCTAAAAGCCATTTAGAAGACAAGTAAACCTTCGAATTGTGATGTGGAAACAATGAGAGGGAAATGAGAGGGAAATCCTTTTCCCTCGATGTTAGCCTCCTTTGATAACATTTATCTGTCGTCTGCGACATCTTTGAATCAGGGAAAAAATTGAGATTATATCGTTTGAAAAAGGATTTAACACATAAATACAACAGAGCTCAGCATACGTGTGGTGTAAATATATTTAATTATTAATATAGAAAAGCCTAACAGTAACACACATCAGTTAACATAGATCTAGGTGTAAAAAAATATACACTTTCTAGAACCTATAGATTCTATATATGTTTATGCAGTTTTTTCCCATCACTATATAACCATAAATTGAACTTGAATTTCTTCTATTTGAAAAGCATAAGAATAATTTACATACTTTAATTGGTCTACAACTCCATTTAAATAGCATCACCATATTCCTTTGAAGTCGCCGCTCAGAAAAAGTTTTAACGGTTCAAGGGACATAAATCATGTCGACAAAATCAATATTGTGTTTGACGGGATTATCGGGATTTCTACGGACGTAAGGTCAAGGTCAAGATTCGCCATTCGGAGAGCAAACGGAAAAGTACGACGCACATGCCGAAACATTTGGTGGGAAATTTGGACGAAAATGATCAATGGACGTCGAAACATGCTGCTTTTCAGATTTGACAAGGTGCAAATCATTGCATACCATCCTCAATTGTGTTGAAATTACCTTGAAGTTTGCAAAATATCTTGTTTTCTTGAAAAATTTAACGGGAATAGATTGCCAATTAGCAAAAGAACGGGCACCTGTTTCTTTCCCAGAGAAAAATGGCCGACTTTCCAAATAAGGAAGTTGCTTTGATAGAGTAACCATGGCGCAGCCAATGAATGCGATTTCTTTGATGAAGGCGGCCAATCAGATTTTACTATTTCAAACGTATTACGTTTCTTTGTTATGAGGTCGGTTAACCGACTTACTATGAAATCTACTACAAAATTCTACTTCCTGTGAAATTTTGAATGTTGACTTTCCAAAATAATTTTTCAGATCGTGTGTTTATGGACTATCAAGGGTGTCACGATTGGAGTGTTTCGTGTATGAACTCATCAGAGAACGTGTAAATGGATTCTAAAAGGCCGTTTTGAACAAGGTAGGTTGAACTTTCTGGATTGTCATTGAGAGGTGCAATGAAACGTGGTTGATTCAAACTTTGTGGCTTTCCCACGGCCATGCAATGAACTTCCTAGTCAATTTTCACATAAGATGGTCTGATATTTGATTTTGTTGTGTATTTCCTGTGTATTTCGTTTGAAAGATAGATAGTTATTTGCAGAAAAATTGGGTTTAAAAGTGTTGGAAAATCTGAAAATGAATGTTTTGACAGATTGATCACCAGGCAGGAATAAGCAAAATAATTATGCTAGATCTAAAATGTTACATGTCCATTATACCTGAGAAAATGAGCACAAATCAAAAGTAATTTATGAATTTGAAACATTAACCCTTTCCCAAACAAGACCTGGATTTGATGTCCTTAATAGAAAGGGTTTGGAAAACATTGAGATGAAAGAAGAAACTGCTGATAGCCAGCATTTTCGACTTTTGTCTCAACGTTAGAATAAGTTGGAAAGAACTTGCTTCCTAATCGATGTAAAGTAAATACACTCCATGGACTAAGCCCGAGTTGACTGGAAATGTTTGTAATATCCTCTGATAACACAGAACTACTCGAAGTAGCTTTTTGACTGCATTAGTCCTAGGACTAAATATATTCAAAGTAACATCAGAAGAACATGTTTTCTATTGTAATGGTTTGTTGTTGCCAACTACAACATTTATTTATTTTCTCTTTTGCAGATTTTTTCGAGCATTATTACAGACACAGATCTCAAGATGACGGCGATGGATTTTCTGCCCAGTGATCTGGAGCACATGAACACAAACTTTCTCGACATGATCGAAAACGATGTCAACTCACAGTTGCTTGACATCGACAACATCACATCGGAAAAACTCAACGAATTCCTGAATGGAGATTTGTTACAGTCAGACGGATCATTGTCAGCATATGATTTGGAAAAAGAGGACATGACAAACTCAAATTGGTACCAAGATCTTCAGTGGAATGATTCATCAAAGGTGCCGCAAAGTCTCATTGACGCCTCCAATGAGGTTGAAAACAATAACCCAAACTTACTTGTAAATCCACAAAGTGTTCTACCCATGCATTCAACAATTCAAACTACACAACAAATGAATCAATTAAACAGTCGGAATGGAATTGCGGTGAAAATTAACGGACAAGATGCAGTGCTAACACCTACGCAACATCCACAAATACAATATGTGACAGTACAAAATGTTGGAACTAATACGCTAAATAATTCACAAATAGGCTATGTGATGTGCCAGCCTCAATCAGTCACAAACGTCCGATCTCTCTCTTCTCCGTCCCAAAGTTCGCCTGTGTTAGTTGAACACTTACAGAATGGCATCCATAGTGCACATGTACTGAATAACAATAATAAGATAAACGTTCATCATAAGAAACCAGAAAAAGTGTATCCGAAACCAGTGTATTCATATAGTTGTTTAATAGCCATGGCCTTGAAAAATAGCAAAACCGGTAATCTGCCCGTCAGTGAAATCTACAACTTTATGACGTAAGTATGATAATGTCTTTCTCTTTTGTGACTATTCCTTTACAATCCCTGTTTTGAATGATGCACAGAGATTTTTAGCGTTTTTATGTTTCATGTGAAATAATAATAAACTATAGAAGGAAGAAGATCCCTGGGATGGAAATTAGGAATGGTTTATTCGGTCAAAGAAATTAATTTTTTTTCACATGTGCATGCATAAAAATGAACAAAAAAAACCAGAATGATCGATTTAAAAAATACACAAAGCATATTTTGGTTCTATAGATTTCTGGCTGCTTACCTCAAATACAATAAATGTTTACAAGAAATATAGGTTAAAGGGTTTAACCCTTTCCCAAATGACAAAATTTTAGGGTGATCCACTTCAAAAACTGACACAAATGACAAAATGGATGTTATTGAAGATAGGATTTGTTTAAAAAATGGCACAGAAAATATTGAGACAAAAGGAGAAACTGCTGGTTATCAGCAGTTTCTTCTTTTGCCTCAATGTTTTCCCAAGCCTTTTCGATTAGGGACGTCAAAACCAGGTCTTGTTTCAACTTTGGGAAAGGGTTAAAGTCATTGTGTAATCTGTTAAAAGGAACAAAGGGTAATAATCTTATTTATCTTAGGGATCAGACATACCAATACTTCAAGGAAATTTATCAAAGTGATTGCATAATTATTAAAGGGCTCTGCGCAAAACAATTGTAGGTGCAAATGACCTAATTTGTACTTACAATATTTATGCGCTGACCCTTTAGACTTACCTGTAGAATTCTTTAACTCTTTCCCAAACAGCTCAGATTTTGATTTCCAATATGCCTGATGCTGCAGATGAGGAACTCAGGGTATATGAATGCAGGGGTCTCGTTTGCCAAAATTTGGGGCCGTTATTGGGCCGGATGGGCCCCATTCCCAATGGCAAAAAGTATCTTTTTTTCCCAATTCTCTGGTGAAAATTCCCAATGAGGACCCAGAAGACCCCATGTTAAGACCTCATCTTCATTTACAAACATTTTAAAGACAGTTTTAGAATAGATTCTTAAACAAGAGCATGTACAAATGCATTTTACATCACTCCAGTCTAATTTGCAGCTGAAACTGAGTGACAGTATGAATACAAACTTGTTTTAGTTTTTCCCAATTTAGGTAAAAACATCGTTATTTTTCCCAATTTCACTGGCCCCTGGCCCCAAACAAAAATTGGTAGCAAGACCCCTGGAATGTTATTCAATTGATTGTGTAAAATATAGTACAAAATATTGAGTCAAAAGTATAAAATACTGATACCAGAATTTTCTTCTTTTGCTGCAATATTTTGAAAAATGTTTCTTCGTGGTTTTATCAAAACCAGATCTGCCTTTTTAACCCTCTCCCAAACAAGACCTGGTTTTGACGTCCCTAATAGAAAAGGCTTGGGAAAACATTGAAACAAAAGAAGAAACTGCTGATAACCAGCAGTTTCTCCTTTTGTCTCAATATTTTTTATGCCATATTTTACAAAAATTCTATCTTTAATAACTTCTATTTTGTCATTTGTGGCAGTTTTTGAAGTAGATCACCCTAAAATTTTGTCGTTTGGGAAAGGGTTAAGGAAAGGGTTAAGGCTTTGTGTGTGATAGCAGGGTCATTGTTGACTAATGATTGGTGGGAATTTCCCCCAAGCTATTTATAGATTTTACTGCAGTGGGATTTTGATGACAGCTTACGGTCTGCCAAATGTCAGCCTTTTAACAATTTATGTTAACATCTTAATTATGGGAAGTGAATTTTTATTTAAATTATTCCTTTCCCAAATGACAATATTTTAGGGTGGTCCTCGGGTCCAATTTGAAAACTGCTACAAATGACAAAATTTATGTTACTGTAGATAAAGTAGAATTTGCACGCAATAAATCTATAGCACAAGAATGCTGATTTTCAAGTTCTAGATCTATTGCATTTTCAAAATGTGTAAATTCTTAACAAGCCATTTTATGTAATGTAATTGTGTCTGCACATGCCATAAAATAATTTATCGAATGCACAGTTTATTGCATACCAAGATCAAGTATATCACCTACGGTAAATGTTTATGACCATAAGATATATCGTAAATTGTTCCTTATCTAACTGAAACAGACAGTGATATAACACTGACACTTTAAAGTGTCATTTACCCATCACCAGACAACAACGGTAACATCCCAATTGGTCTACTCCCATATCGTCTACTGTTTTAGACTCATTTTAAGAAGACACTGCATGTAGCAAGCAATTTCTCTTCATTTTCCATAGTGTTTTGCAAAACCTTTTTCTTGTGAGGCGTCAGACGGTGTCATTGTGTGAGAATGGATTTTAAAATTAACCCTTTGCCAAACAACTTTTGAATTTATTAAGTCTAGAAGTTTTAAAAAGTTCCAAGCAATTCAGTATGAGATTACAAGAAAAACAATTTGTTACAGTGCTACAACATAACATAAATACTTTATTAAATAGTGACACAATGTCAAAGTAGAAATATTCTGTTTCAATGTTCATCATTTTGTTTTAAGTGATCTGCCTCATGGATTTTGAATTTATGGCAGCAAGGCTAAAAAATTGTTGTCAGTAAAAGCTGATCATTGTAGGGTGGATTTTGTTCTTTTATCATCCTGTTTTTACTCAAAAGCTTTTATTTTATGTTTATTATTTATTAATATAACATAGGTAGTTTAATTTTTTATGTTTTCTCTTACAGAGATAACTTCCCTTACTTCAAAACGGCACCCGATGGCTGGAAGGTGAGTTGTAGTACCTTAACTCTTTCCCAAACAACCAAATTTTAGCCTAGTCCAAACTCATATAGGTGTTGCAGACGACAATTTCCATTGACCAAAATATAACTTCTTTGGTCTGTCTTGGTGGAAAACATTGTGGAAAATGAAGAAATTGCTTGTCACAAGCAATTTCTTCATTTTCCACAATGTTTTCTCAAGCCCTTTCTTGTAAAGGAGTTAAAAGGTGTCACTGTGCAGTAATGGGTTAACACTTTCCCAAACAAGATATGAAATTAAATTATGAAAAGTTTTGGAAAAAAACATTGAGCCTAAAGAAGAAAATGCTGATGATCAGCATTTTCTCCTTTTACCTCAATATTTTCCTTGCTGTATTCAAGTGCATAAATCATTTATGTATCAGCATCCATTTTGTGGTCTGCAGGAGAACTTGGAGCTTTTGAATAATAGACAACCCTAAGATTTATTTTGCTATTTGAAAATAGTGAAAACACTGTGACAACAATTTCTTCATTTCCAACAAAGTTTTCTACCCAGAAACACTTACAAAAGAAAATTTTACTTCAGTTGAAAATTGATGTCTGCTATATATCTTTGAATTTAGACAAGTCAAAATTTGCTGTTCAGGGATGGTTAAAGTGGTAAAACTGCAAGGATCATTGTTGATCTTTATAATTAATAAATCATAAAAGTGCAACAAAAGCAATATTTTTGTGTAAAAACTCCTAGATTTTTATGAAAAATTGGTGAATTGTGTAGATAAAAACAGTTGAATGTGGTCTCCATTGTTTAATTTGAATGGACCAATCAGAACTCAGCCAGCTGTTCCCACCTGTTCAATAAATACTGTAGGTCTCATAAAAGGGCAAGTTAAGGGCTGATCCTTTATCTTATTAAAAACCCTTTTATCCCTTACCCAAACAGCGAAATTTCAGTACATAATTTTCTTCTTTTCCCTCAATGTTTTACATTTGAGTACTGTATATGAAGGCTAGCAAATCAACTTGTACACATGCATGCTCTATTCTTGTCTACATCCTGTAATGTTCACTTTTGAACCCTACTCAGTTTTCCCATTCCCACATTAACCCTTTTCCAAACGACAAAATTTTAGGGTGATCCACTTCAAAAATTGCAACAAATGACAAAATGGAAGTTATTGAAGATGGAATTAGTGTGAAATATGGCATAGAAAATATTGAGACAAAAGGACAAAAGGAGCAGTTTCTTCTTTTGTTTCGATGTTTTCCCAAGCCATATCTATTAAGGACGTCAAAACCAGGTCTTGTTTGGGAAAAGTTTAACCCTTTCCCAAACAAGACCTGGTTTTGACGTCCCTAATAGAAAGGGATTGGGAAAACATTGAAACAAAAGAAGATACTGCTGATAACCAGCAGTTTCTCCTTTTGTCTCAATATTTTCTATGCCATATTTTACACAAATTCTATCTTTAATAACATCCATTTTGTCATTTTTTACAGGTTTTGAAGTGGATCACCCTAAAATTTTGTTGTTTGGGAAAGGGTTAAGACACTTAGATGCCCACAAGATAAAGGCTCTGGAAAACATTGCGGAAAATGAAGAATTTGTTTGTAACAAAAAATGTAGAATTTGATTCACTACAAGTCTAAAATTTTGCGGTCTGGTAATGGGTGAAACATTCATTGGATCTGTGTGGTAAAGGTTCAAGACCAGCCAGAAATGAAAGCTGTTGCATGTAACAAGATACAAGAACAAAGCTGAATTTGAATGTCACCATACTGCACACATAATTAGTCCATTTGGAAATTGTAGTGGACAAAAAGAATACTCTAGATTTATGGGATCTTATGTTAAATTCTGTAAATGTTCGAAAACTGATTTGAGTTTGAATTGAGACATAGGGGAAAGAAAGGGATGGGCTAATGTCAATGAAATAAGATAATTGAACAGATCATTGGTCCTAAAAAGAAACTTACAGCTGTTGGTCAGTCTGAATTATTGATGAGTTAACAATTATGAATCAATTATTCTTTAGTCCATATCATCCTCGGAAACCACAGAGGTCATAGTTAACGCTATGACCGCTGTGGTTTCCGAGGATGGGTCCATATTAACCCATTCCAAAGTAAGGACCACTTTTGAAGTAATTTCTTCATTTCCCACAATGTTTTCTACCCCAAAAGGCATAAATTTTCAAAATTTCATCACATTGTAACTGTCTTGGAAAGACTTTTCGTATGGGAACCTAAAGTAACATCACTGAGTAAAATGATAAAAAAAATATAGAGAGAGAAATTCGAAAGCAAGACAAAAGAAAACTAAGACATTGTGAATGTCACTTGCACATATATTATTCAATTTCATAATGCATTGGATGATGAATTTGAATCATGCCAGATCATGCATGAATGTTAACATGTTGTTAGCCGTGTGCGATTTAGGCCGGTAGAGCTCTTCCAGAAGAGACAGGTTCCCGCCTCAGATACACTACGTAGTAGAAAAAATACTACGTAGTGTATCAGAGGCGGAACCAGACTGCATCTTCTTCTTCCAGAAGACAACTTCTGGCCTAAATCGCACGCGGCTGTTGAAAGGTTAAGATTAGACATGGATTACACTTGACTCCTAGATAAGACACATCTTTACTTCAAGTAGACCCTTTATGTTCTTTGGATGTAGCTGAAGAATTTACGAGTCAAATTTTCCTACTTTAAAATGAATATCGTATTTGATATATGTTGTGGAATAAACCCAGAGGCTCTTGACAGCATTTCAAAGTAAACTTAATTTGAAGTTATTTTAACTGGAAAAATATCGTGAATCCTGACAGAGAAAAGGCTTTGGGAAACATTGAGGGAAAATTATGATTGTAAAATGTGTTATTTGAAGTTTCTTTATAATATCATTAATATGTGACGTTTTTTTTAAGAAATGCTAAATGTCCTTGTAAATTTGCCATAAGATTCCATTCCTCGTAATTCTTTTCTTACATTATTTTTTACCCTATACAAAAAATCAAGATTTAGATCTATACACCCACATTGACTTTGTCATCTGCAGCAGCACTTTCGAGAACTTCCACTCTAGTCACTCTAGGCACCAAGAAAGTTTGACATTGGATTTGGTACAGAATTAACCAATTACCACATACCTTTATTGACGCCCCTCAGGAAAAAGGTTCTTGAAAAAATTGTAGAAAATGAAGAAATTGCTTGCAGCAAGCAATTTCTCCATTTTCCACAATGTTTTTTTTTTAACATGAGATTTAAAGATTTTACAAATTTCACCAACTTGAATATGTTGTCTTTAATAGAACATTTCAAATTGGAAGAATCCAAAATTTTGCCGTCTGCCTGGTAATGGATTAAGTTTCAAATGACCAGCCCTGTATTTATACCTGTTGTAAATCCCTTGCCAACATCTGTCGCTGGGATTTCTACCTGGGGATAGGGTTATAAAGGGGCCACAATACAAAAGGGGATCAATAAAGGGCTCAATTTCTATACATAGCTGTCAATACACATAGTCAATGCAGCTTTTGTTGAATAAATACCATTCAATGGTATTCATATGAAATGTAATTGGTTTTCGCTAGGTTTAACAATTTATAATGACTTCTCGACTTTTGCAAAATTATTTGCTCTTTAGGACAACATAGTTTTAGACCTTGCCAGTGTGTTAATTTATACTTGTACATTTGTAAATGAATACAGTACATGTTTATGGTAAAGGCTTGATATAAGAGATCATAAGGAACTATTGCCATAATTGGTATAAGTTGACACTTCTATGGCATCGAAATAAGAATAATTTTCTGTTGTGGAAAAGACAATCTTGTTTGACAAGCAATAATTGACATTTGATTTGTCAAATTCAAATTTCAAATACACCATAAAGGGTTCAATGGTCAGACTCATGATGTATGTTTAATAACCCACAAATAGCGGATCCAGGATTTCTGTTAGGGGGGGTTTGGATATGTTCAAATAGTGGGGTTCGTTTTTCTAGTATTACACAATTTTCACTGAATTTCTGCATGAAAATGATATAATCAGGTTACAGATGGGTTCGTTAAAAAAACTTCGTTTGAACCCCCTTGATCCGCCACTGCACAAATTTTAGGGTATTATGGTCTCGGAATAACAAAACCACTGTGACTATAATTTACCTTCCTCGTTATTCTTTTGTCTTAATATTTTGCAAAGCCTTTTCTGTTACAGATGTCAAAACCATGTGCTGTTGTTGAAAGTCTAATTAATGTCTTGATGTACGAACACCTTTGAAATTTATAACCAATTTAAATTCTTTCATTCAAGAAAACTCAATAAGAGCATAAAATTAAACAATTTCAGTGCATAATGTGTACAGAAATATCATGAATATAAGACAAGACTTAGTACATTGTGTACTTGTAAAAAATTTGATATTTGATTAACTGTATTGTTGATATCCCATTTCAGAATTCAGTCAGACACAACTTATCACTAAACAAATGTTTTGCGAAGGTAGAAAGTTCGAAACCCGGCACTGGGTCACACACGAGGAAGGGTTGTTTATGGGCGTTAAATCCAGCAAAAATAGAGAAAATGGAAGAGGAAATAGTGAAATGGAGGAAAAAAGATCCAGAATCTGTAAAACTGAGCATGTCTAAACCAGGTAAGGTTGCCTGTCTCTTATTTCATCGGAATAGCAATGGATTTTGTGCTAAAAATAGACTGCATTTACTGTTATCTTTTGATAAACCGTCAGTGTTGATATAAAATCTCGTAACTACGGCTTGAGTCAAGCTGTAGTTATGAGATTTTATAAGAACACATACGAAATACTATTGTTTGTCTGAAAGTATGTCACACTTAACTGGATAAAATCGTTCCCTATTAATGATTTTCGAGCATGCAATAATTGCGCAATCATTTTCAGGGTGGTATTTGTAAATAGGGAACGATTTTATCAAGTAAACAGTGACACAATTTCGGACAAACAATAGTATTTCATGGGTGTTGTAATAAAATCTCATAACCACAACCACGGCTTGGTCCAAGCCGTAGTAACAGGATTTTATAACAACACTGACGGTTTGTCAAAACATAACTGTAAACAGAGTCTATTTTTAGCACTAAATTAATTCCTATTAAGTAATCCATAACTAATAGTTTCAAAATTTCTTTTAATTTTTGATAAAGGATTTTTTCATGTAGGCTACATCAGTGATGATCACTTATATTTCCACTCTTTATAGAGAATTTAGAGTTGATAGAACAAGGGAAGGCAGGCCCACCTAGAAACTTGTCGGAACCTTCAACACCTATAAAGGCGGAGCCTCTACGACCGATGACACCAATCAAGCAGGAGGGACCGACAACGGCACTCACGGTTTCGCAGATTATACACGATAGATGCTCTAGAAAACATAGTGGAAAATGAAGAAATTGCTTATGACAAGCAATTTCTTCATTTCCCACAATGTTTTCTACACAGGAAGACCAAAATATATATAATTGATATCATTCACATGAAATTATCGTCGCCAATACCTGTGAATTTGGACCAGTCTGAAATTTTGCCATCCGGTAATGGGTTAATTGAATGACATTGGATCTCTAAGTAGACATGAAATTTTAATGCAAAAGTTTTTATTATAAAGTGTTTAACGCTTTATTTTTACAGAGAATTTAGAGTTGATAGAACAAGGGAAGGCGGGCCCACCTAGGGACTCCTCCGAACCCTCCACCCCAATAAAGGCGGAGCCTCTACGACCGATGACACCCATCAAACAGGAGGGCCCGACAACGGCACTGACGGTCTCACAGATTATACAGTCGGCACGGAACCAGTCTAACTCACAGACAACCAATCAGAAAGTGGCGATTAAGAGGGTGCCGTCGTCAATTGTGGTGAAAAAGGAGCCACAGTTCGAGATTATTAATGTACGATCGGTGAGAGAAAACAACAGTTTCGATCCAGCTTTGTCTGATACTACGCAGGTAGGTATTTACTTTATCAAATTATCAAAATTTAACCCTTTCCCAAACAAGACCTGGTTTTGACGTCCCAAATAGAAAACGCTTCAGAAAACATTGAGACAAAAGAAGAAACTGCTGATAACCAGCAGTTTCTCCTTTTGTCTCAATATTTTCTATGCTATATTGTACACAAATACCTTCCTTTTTAACATGAACATTGTCTTCTATAGCAGCTTTAAAATTGAACCACCCTGAAATATTGTTGTTTGGGAAAGGGTTAAGCTAGTAATAAGTTCATCTAAATTTTTGATTTTTTTGCTCTATACAAAGGTCTAAGAACAAGACATTATTCAATTTTTCCGCTTCAGAAGATAAATGTTGCTCAGGGTTTTTTAGCACAAATTCATGTTATTTTCCTAAATCACACAAGAATCAGTTTTTGTGTCATTTAAGCTTTAAAATTAAAGAAACTGAGGCTTTTACTTAACCCTTTTCCAAACAAGACCTGGTTTTAAAGTCTCTTACTGAAAAGTCTTGGGAAAACATTGAGGTAAAAGAATCAACATTTTCTCCTTCGTCTCTATATTTTCTACCCAGAAAGTGGTAAAATCATCAAATTCTGCAACCTCTCTCAATTAGACCAGTTTTAAATCTTGTAATAGGTTAACACTTTACCAAACGACAAAATTTTAGGTTGATCCAAATTCAAAGATGTTGCAGACGACAATTTCAAATGAATGAAATTTAAATTTTTGTTGTCTTTTGGGATAGAATACACTACATGGAAAACAAAGAAATTGCTTGTCACAGGCAATTTCTTCATTTTCCACAATGCTTTCCAAAGTCTTTATCTCAAAGGGCGTCAAAACCAGGTCCTGTTTGGGAAAGGGTTTAGACAATAAAGGTATAAGATTATGATGATGACCAATATGTTGTTATTTTCAGAACGCGATGTGGGACGATGAGCTGACGATTGGTATAGGAAACACGACGACACAGTCCCCTCTAACATCGCCGACAATGCCTGGTAAAATCACAGTTTTTCTCAAATAAACATTGTGATAAAAGATTAAACTTTTACCAAAGAACACCAGTGAACAGTTTCTGACTTCCCAAGCCGAGAAGGCTTAGCGAATGATTGAGCAAACAGGAGAATATGCTGATGACAATTGTATGACATAGAAATGATGTGCATAACTATGGACTTAATTTTTTTTCTTTCTAGAAAAAAAAAAGAATAACAAAAATGCAAAAACTAATTCATTTAACCCATTTTCAAACAACAAAATTTTCGAATATGAAAGCTGCTGCAGATGACATAATGCATATGATTATGCATGATATTAGAGACTGGATTTAGCAATAAAATATCTTTGAAAATAATGAGGCAAAAGAAGAAAATGCCGACGACCAGCATTTTCTTCTTTTGCCTCAATTTTTTCCCAAGCCATTTCTATTTAAGATGTCAAATTTAGGCCCTGTTTGGGAAAGGGTTAAAGATTATCTTAAATCAGTAGCATGTCATACTCCTGACATTGCAATCTTTTTCAGAAAACCTTTCCCATTCTAATTTTTCACGACTCCTTGTTTTACACTTCAAAAGCACTTGTTCACTCACTCCTTTTCCAACTATGTTACACTCTCTAATCCTCACCCATCGAAAGGCCTGGCCCCGGTTTCTCGAAAAAACTTGATATATTCTCATGAGAACATGCTCAACTTCAAAGGGATACTCTCCAAAGTTGAAGGGTATTCAATTGAAGTTCACGTGGATTTCATGGGATTTGAGCATGGTGCTCAATTTTGAGCATGAGAACGTACTTAAGTTTTTTCGAGAAATCGGGGCCTGGTCACATAAGATCTTGCATCTATATCACGTCCACATCACATCCAAAATTATACTGCATGGATCCCCTGTTTTAGAAGCACTGTGGCCATGATGTGGATGCAGAATGGTGTATGTGACCAGGCCTTAACCCTCTCCCAAACAAGACCTGGTTTTGACATCTCTAATAGAATCTGCTTGGGAAAACATTGAAACAAAAGAAGAAACTGCTGATAACCAGCAGTTTCTCCTTTTGCCTCAATATTTTCTGAGCTATATTCTACACAAATTCTATCTTTAACAATATCAATATTTCATCTGCAGCAACTTTTGAATAGGACCACCCCCAGAAAATTGTTGTTTGGCAAAGGATTAATAAAACAATTCCCATCAAAACTCATCCTTTTCTAACCATGTTTTTCACTCTCCCGTGTTTTCAGGGAACAGTATGATGTTTCATATATGACTAACCCTCTTCTATCTAATACCACAAGGCCCACAAAAAATTGATTGTCCTTTCCCAAACAAGCCCTTGTTTTCATGTCTATAAGAGACTCTGCTTCGGAAAACATTGAGGCAAAAGAAGAAAATGCTGATAAAATCAGCATTTTTGTTCTTTAGCCTCGGTCTTTTCTGTGCTATATTATTCACAACTTTTACCGTTAGTTACATCCATTTTGTCGTCTGCAGCAGCTATCAAATTGGGCCCCCTAAAATTTCATCGTTTGGGAAAGTGTTATCCTTTTCTAACCATGTTTTCACTCTCACACATTTTCAGGTAACAATATGATGTTTCACGGTAACGTCACCTACATGACTAACCCACTTCTATCTAATAATACGACACCCACCAAAACATACCAGAATACCCCGAACAATATATATCCACAGACGCCGACACGGGTGATTCTAGCGTGAAATTGTGATAGACTCTTAGATGTATTGAACATTATTACATGTACAATAATTCCTATGTTTATTTAACAATGCGAAGCTCTACGAAGCTAACTAGGACACATTTACCCAGATTGGCCCCATGAAAATCCAAATAATGTGTGATTCTAGCGTACCGGTAGACATCATGTGATAGATGTAGAAATTCAAGAGACATTAATTAATAAACAGATTTAACCCTATTTTTGACTAACAACACTTTTCTCAGATGAGCTAATCATGGTGGATAATCATGTGATAGAACAATTTCAGAAAATCATCAATAACTTTGTTAATTGTTGAATTTTGAATTCGGTTTGAAGCAGATAAGGTGGATAGATGTCACGCATTAGATAGATGTGGTGGAAGTTTGAGAAATCAGCTGATAAAAAAGTTATTGAAGATCAACCAAATTTTGATCAGTTGATCTTTCGAAAATCCAGCACATCCAGCGTATTCCTGACTTTTTCCCACCTTCTCTTCTTCAAACTCAAATATTAACAAAAATAATGATGATTTTGTGAAATTTTGAGTCATTTGATTAACCACCGTGAATATAGAGATTCAGAAGACATTGATTAATAAACAGATTAAACCCTATGTTTGACTAACAACACTTTTCTCAGCAGAGCTAATTATGCAAGTACAGAAAATCCAAACCATTGTTAGAGCATTGAAAGTTAATGTGAACAAAATTGAGCCAGGATCTAGAAAAGGGCCATCATAACATTTTAAACTACCATGGTTCTAGATCTGTCTGTGTCTAAATGCAGTATGATCAGGATCCATGATGCTTTGTAATGTTACTACAGGTCAAGAAGAAGTTATAAGAGAACAACATGTGTTCTGATCATACTGTGTGTATGCACAGGCTGATCTGAGTCCATGTTTGCCTCTAAATAACTTAATTAGGAAGGGACTTTTGTCTAGATTCAGGCAAATAAAGTTCATTAGCTCTTGCAAAATTTTGCATCATATAAACTTGAAAAGTTGTTATAGTGGTTAGAAAAGGAATGTGACCATGAAAAATAGAGATTTGATATGTAATTGTTAATGTGTAACTTTTTTAAGGTGACAAACAAACCAGTTCTTGACAAAATGTAGATTTAGGTAAAATATTCATAATGTGGCCATTTTGAGATTCATAAAACATTGGATTTTTTCAAGCGGCGTCGTTACATATCCGAACCTATTTAGGTGCGGTCGTAAACATTCGGTGGTGGAAAGTTCCACCACAGAATATTTTCACAGTCACCCGAATAATTCTGATGATGCGTGAATATCATTAGGAGTAGACTACCTTAAGATCAGCCAGCATGGATTTGTAAGCTGATCGTTGTCTACATTGCTTGAGAACTGATTTTGTTACACCTCTATAGGATTGTGTTTCATTAACCCTTTCCCTAACAGACAAAAATAGACTGAATGAAATGAATGTTAGTAATGATAGAATATTTGTATGATATAGTAAAGAAAATATGGAATCAATAGGAGAAAATGCTGATCATCAGCATTTTTTCATTTGTCTCAATATTTTCCCAAGCCGTTAGCCCTGTCTATTAGACATGTCAAAAGCAGGTCTTGTCTGGGAATGGGTTAATACATAGCAGTGAATGATGAATGCTTTCTCAGAAAGTTTTCAGTACTCAGTACTGGTAATGGCATAAGTCATTCGTCAGTAGTGACTTTGTTTGTTTTGGTAAGTGTTGCAGTAGGGTCAATTGTTACCATAGCTCAGACTGCATGGATGTGCAGGCTGATCTGTGTTTACATTGTCCCAATATTCAACAATTATTCACAACAGAAAGATAAAACAGTAGATTTTGAACCTAACCCTTTCCCAAACAAGACCTGGTTTTGATGTCCCTAAAAGAAATGGCTATGGAAAACATTAAGACAAAGGGAGAAAATGCTGATAATCAGCATTTTCTCCCTTTTGCCTCAATATTTTCTTGGGCTTTAATTTTGTCTATCTTCATCAACATGAATTTTGTCATCTTCAACTCTTTTCAAGTTGGACCACCTTTGAATTGTGTAGTTCAGGAAAGGGTTAAGATTTTTTTTTACGCAATTGTGTTTTCTTTTTATACCCCCGATAGGGAGGCATCATAAATTTGACTTGTCCGTCCATCCGTCCGTCTGTCTGTCCGTCTGTCATTCCGTCCAAAAACTTTAACATTGGCCATAACTTCCTTATTACTTAACATATTCGCTTCATACTTTACCACAACATTCCTTGGTACATTACCTTTCTGTAGGCATATACTTTGGTGACCTTGACCCCTGGATGACCTTGACCTTGAACATAGATTGGCCATAATTTAAAATCAAAGCGGTGTCGGGGGCATTGTCATCTTACAGTGACAGCTCTTGTTGTACATGTTTTTCAAAACTGACAAAGGAATAACCCACTTATTGTACCTAAAGCCATAATAATGTGTGTTCAATAGACCCTTTCACGCTTTATGTTTTACAGTGCCATTTTGCATACGGAGGCCTTATAGGGCATGTGATAGCTTATACTGGTTTCAGTCCCCAATACAGTCGACACTCGTTATGCCGACATTTGATAAGTCGAATTTTCGCTTAAGTCGAAGTTCAAATCTGGTCCCATCCTCATCAATGGACATAACTTTTTCAAACAAAATAATTTTGAACTGAATAAAACTATTGAAATATTGTAGGAAAAGGATAGAAATTGCTCGAAACGAGCAATTTCCTTCCTTTTCCTACTATTTTTCAATTATAATCATACTTGATTAGTTTCAAAAACGGTCAAATATCAACTTTATCGAAGCCGAACAAATTCGGATGAGTCGAACTCCAGATATGTTGAGGTATTCTGATGGTTCCTCCGACTTCGACACAATGAGTGTCGACTGTACTTCTTTATGTATTCAGAAATACAAAGTAATATCGGGATTGATAACCAGTCTGAGTTAGTAAACTCAGGTGCGCCTAAAAGACTTTGTGATGGAAAATGGTACAGTTAACATGGTGTATGATCATATGACTCAGAATTTCCGATAATCGTCAATATCTTTTTTAATATTTGACCAATTTGAATTTGGTTTGAAGCAGAGAATGCGGAAAAATGCCAGGAATAAGCTGGACGTGTTGGATTTTTGAAATATCAACTGATAAAAAAGTAATTGAAGATAAACCAAAATTTTGGTTTATCTTCAATAACTTTTTTATCAGTTGATTTTTCAAAAATCCAACACGTCCATCTAATGGGTGACGTCTGTCCACATTCTCTGCTTTAAATCGAATTCAAATCGGTCCTGTATTTACAAAGTTATTGAAGATTTTCGGAAAATATTTTATCACATGATTATCCACCGTGGTAAAACATAGGGTGAAAAGGTCTATATTCATTGTTACTGATAATTTGTTGCAAAATGTTTAGCAACAAGTAATTTTATATCTATGTTTGTTATTTGGCAACATATTTTACTGAATTTGAAAGTTTTACCTGTTTGGATAAGGATTCAAATAATCCTTTGGGAAACAGCTAAAATGGACTGTAACCTTTTAAAAGCTGCAGACAACAAAGTTTATGTTGATAAAGATGGGATTTTTGCACAAATAGCAAATAGAAAAAATTTTGACAGAAGAATTAACTGCAGATTATCAGCATTTTATTCTTTTTTTTTCTAAAAGATTTCCCATGGTATGTTAAAGGGACACTAGAACCAAGTCTTATTTGGGGAAGAATGTGAATACATATGTAAAGAAATAAAGTTACATTTCAAACTCTTCCTGTCAATAATTACATTGACTTGGGACCACAATATTTGAATCATTCTTGGTTTGAATTTTGCTCATAGATTTGCACCATTTAGCTACTGAAAGAAAAAAAACCCAACAAATAGTGTCTTTCTTGAATTAGTAAATTGTAAATTGCAGCAGTTTTCATAGGTGCATTATTTGATTCATCTTCAATAGTTACTGCTGATAAGTATATGTCAAGTTTTTGGTGCTGTTATCCATTCCAAATGATAGAGATTATTCCTTTTACAACAATCATTCATTTCATAAATCATTACATAACTGCTGAAGTACTGTAGAGTGCCATGTTGAATTTAAAAATTGTATCAGAATGAAATATACAGCTAAATATTTGTTGAAATGTAGAATTTTCTACATTTTTTTTCAGCAGAACGCAATAAGGTTGCAAGCTCTTTTATTCAGTTGGTAACCTAGTGTTTAAAGAAAAGCATTTAATATGTACAAGACAAACAATTTTAAGACTATTTTGTCCACTTTTTCTCAGTCTTGTGAGATGCCAAATTCCATGAGATTTTAGGTGCTCTTATTAAAATTAACAATTTACATGTATATGGCAGCAGTTTTGCTTTTAAATCATCTCATCATTTTGTTGTTTTGATAAATCATTTCATTCATTTGAGACAGGATCGTGAAAATGGCCCTTGCAGCATTTTAGATTACATGGATCAAGATCAGACTTCTTTGCAGTATTCGAGACCAGCATAGACCTAGGTCAGCCTGCACCTATGTGCAGTCTGATGAAGATAGTCCGGCAGCCAAACAGCATTTTTAAGGTGAACCTGGATTTGCGGTATATAGAAAATGTTTTGACTGATTATGGTAGCCAACACCTTCAGGAACGAAAATCCGGTTGATGCCACCTTGGCACCCTTGGGCAACTCTCAGAAATCAAGATGGCGTCCAAGATGGCGGAATGACATGGTATATGATCATATTTCTGTTAAAATCTATACTTTTATGATATAGAAAAGCTTCGAACATGTTCAGAGATGCCAAGAGAGAATGTCGAACGACAAAAAAATAGTGATATTCACAATATTTCATTATAGTTTTTCCAAAATCTGGTAAATCTGTAAAATCTTACCCCACCCACCCCGTTTTACATAGAAAATAAAGTTTTACAAAACATTATTAAAATTTGCGGCATTCTATGTCATTAAATATTCTAATTACAATTATAAATGAAGATTGAATATTTGAAATGACAAACCTGGCAATATGGTGTCTCTAAGAATTCAAAATGGCGCCAAAGATGGCGGGATATAAGTGATCATTATACCGAGTATAACATGTTTAACCAAAACATGGAATATGTTTGAATGTCTTTAAAATTATGACAATTGCACTTTTATTTATTCGTGTAAATTTTTGAGAGCATCTAATATATATTGGTTGTTTTAATTTGTTGTATTTCTACCGGAATCTAGGACAGTCGTAAGATCTTACCCCACCCACTACAATTTGCATAGAGATAATCTTGAAATATACACCTTAATTGACTATGTCTTAATTGTATGCAATAAATACTCTATCATAGAAAACTACACTGTAAACTAAAATAGCAATAATTGATTGGGGTTTAACGCCTCTTTTATGTGTTATAGTCTTGTTGCGGAGGCCGGAATACCTAAGTAAGCATGGATTCACGTCGTCTTCACATCAGTCCTAACACATCATCCTTACAGAGTCTCCCTCTGCTCGCCCACACAGGTTAGCAATTATAAAACCATGGGTGGGAGACAATTCTGTCAGAAAGGGTATCTGTCGCGACCAGGGGTGGAACCAAGGTTCCCATGAGTGAGAGTCGGTGCGCTACTACCGTATCTGCGCCATGACAGTGGCAAAAATCTCAATGAAATGGGATCATTGACAATTTAAAGATGGCGGCGCTTTGTGAATAATATTTTATAATAATTGTAAACAATATTTAACAATATGTTAAACATTAAAAGTGAATATCAAATACAATTAAATACAGAAATGGGAATAGGGGGCCTGTTTGCAGAATAAAATGTTTATTTCCGTAAAACATTTGCTAGTCTATTCAAAAGTTCAAGGCTGTATCATATTACCCACCTTCTACATTCAGGTCATTCCAAGAAAAAAATGAAGATATTTGTCCTTGATACAGTGTTTTCTTTATTACTTTCAGATTTGACGCTGGTTATGATCAACATCTTATCCAGTCCCATGGAAAATGATTGAATGCAAATGCGAAAGAATACAAATTTGACGGAGGGGATGGGGGAATTTTAAAGAGTCGGGAGGAGGGTCAAATGTCAACGTTCAAAGTAATTATTTGAAATTCGTTTAATACCATGTCTTGGATATTACATGTAGCACTCCAATAATACAAAAGCATGACAATTTGGTAGATCTATATACTATATTGAATTAATGTTTATACCGAAAAAAAAATGGGCTGATATAATTCCTATACATGCCATATATTCAAATAAGCATTTACCAAACAAACCATTATTTTGACAATCCTACACACTATATCGCGACAGAACATATCAAAATGCGAATAACCCGCATTTGTCTATTCACTTAACACGTTTTTGTTATAAATTGTAGATTTCTTTTTATTTTCATTTGCGATATTGTGCTGTCCGGAATTCCTTATGATTTAAATATGTATTAAAGTTTTGTCATTTTGGAAAGAGTAAATTAATTCAACATTATCTGCATCCTAAAAATGTACATGTATGACACCCCCTCCCCCATTAGCATTTATTTGCGTTTTCGTTGCAAACGAAACAAATAAAACAGAAAACGACAATACCTCAGTTCTACCAATACTTTAATTGCTATGATTGCTAAATATACAAATGGAACAGGACACATGTGCAAGTAGTAACGGGATGAAACTGAAACATTGCCATCAAATAACCAACTTGTACCATTACTGATCTCTGACTTAGAGCGAGCTCATCAGCATGTGGAATCAAAAATTGAGAAACTTCATATTACTTATATCACCTATGAGTTTCGGCTAAGTATGTTTCTTCGGGGTGGAGGGGAGAGAGACCCATGGCTATTTAGTCTTTTGATTTCAGGGCAATATAATCCTTTTTCTCAAATCAACAGGATGTTATGAACAATAATGGACAGACGTCACAACTAGTATGCAACACGACCATGTGTTGTTTGGGAAAGCATTTAGAAAGAAAGAGAAGTGTTTGTCTGTCTGAAATTACAACAAAAAAAAAATCGGTTTCTGTATTATCTTTTTTAAATAGATTTAAGTGTGATTGTTGAACGAATATTTTGTAAGTTGTGGTTTAAGATTCGAAGGGTTTTCAGATAATGCAAATTTGAGTGGGTGGGGTAAAATAAGAATCTCTTCTTTACTCTGTAGGTCAATAGGGAAATACATTAAACTTATAATGGTACATAAGATGAATATATACACATACTCGCATATTTGAAGCACATTGTTTGGAAAAAGTTTTCAAAGAAAAAGACAACCGTTGTAATTTTTGTAAGAAATCCCGTATTTCCCGCCATCTTGGGCGCCATTTTGAATTCTTAAGAGACACCATTTTACCAGGTTTGTCATTCAAAATATTCTTTCTTATATCCTTAATAATAATCAGGGTATTTAATCACATTGAATACAGGAAATGGCAATGATGTTACATAAAACTTTATTTTTCTATGTAAAATTAGGTGGGTGGGGTAAAATTTTACAGATTTACCTGATTTTTGAAGAAATTCAATGAAATATTGAAGGTATAATACTTCATTTTCTTTGGACATATTCTCTGGGCATTTTTGAACATATTACAAGCTATTGTATGTCATAAATGTATAGAATTTAACAGAAATATGATCATGTACCATGACGTTCCGCCATCTTGGACGCCATCTTGATTTCTGAGAGTTGCCCAAGGGTGCCAAGGTGGCATCAACCGGATTCTTATTTCTGAAGGTGTTGGTAATCATAATCAGTCAAAACATTTTCTATATACCGCAAATCCAGGTTCACCTTGGAATCTGCCGGACTAAGAACCTTATTGATCTCAATAGCTTCTTCATTACTTGTAGGAACTGCTGGAGTCCAAATGGGTCCTTTGGTTGTATTCACCAACATTTCTAAATCAGTTCTCCAAATCCAAATTGCATTACAATCAATCTGATTGGACGAGGCGTATGTCTCGGCCAATCTGATTGATTGACATGTAATGTTGAGATTTAGACTAGTTGGTGAATACCACCCCAGATCAGACTGCATTTTAGCACAGACAGATCAGAAACATGTTGGTCTTAACTTCACTCTTAAGGTATATGACCCATCATTAAAAACACCACTTTCTAGCCATATGGAATGCATCAAATTATACACTCGTGTAAATACACTTCACATAAGTTGTTTCACCGTGCCGGATTTCAAGATTATGCTTCAAGAAGAAAATAATTTACAAATATTATTTTACTCTATATTCATATGCAAGGGAGGTAATTTTGAACATTTTTGTCAAATATTTCCAAAAGTATGCATTAATTCAAAATTCTAAACCGTTCAAAATGCTTAAGTTTGTATTTGGAATGGAAATGTACCACAGTTTAGGAATTACTAGTACTTTTCAAATTTCGCCTCTGGCTCTTTGGTGCTAATGATGGGTCATATACCTTAATTGCTATATGGGCCCCTTTTCAAGATCCTTTCTCACTTATATTTTTGTACTATGACCACTGCCATGTGTTAAATAATTCCAAGTTTTGTAGGCAGTATTTTATATTTTGATATATTTTATATGCTAAATTATGTCTAGTCCAAATGGTGTTCAAACTAGAAAAATATTTGCTCATTGAAATGATAATGATTATTTATGTGAATTTGCTGAAAAGGTGTAAATATTTGTCATGTCAGCCATAGATGTAGGGGCTTATTAAGTTGTTTCAAAATTGCAGAAAATTTTTAACGAATTCAAATTGGAAGGAGTAGCTGACAACAAGAAAAGAGTTTTGAATTTATAAGTATCGAGGAAAAAAAAAAAACCAGAAAATGATGATCTTAGAATTTTCACCTCTCAGAATCTTTTCCAAAACCTGTTTGACTGATGATTTCAAAATCAGATTTTGTTAAGGAAATGGATAACACTGGTCAGATTGCAGAGAATGAGCAAACTGGGTTTCATATTATGCCGGTGGGGAGTCAAAACCTCGTAACTCCAGCTTATTCAAGCTGTAGTTACGAGGTTTTGACTCCCCACCTACAATAAGCCCTATTTCTTTATTGACATGATGCGTTTTGTGAAATAATGTCTATTGGAAATATGTTCTGTAATGATAAACAAGGTATATTTTGTATTGATAAGTGAAAACGCTGCTTTTCAACGAAAACCTCATAACTGCAGCTTGTTTTAACCCATTACCACACAGTGACTCTTTTTGACTCCCCACAAGATAATGGCTTTGGAAAACATTGTGGAAAATGAAGAAATTGCTTGTGACAAGCAATTTCTTCATTTCCCACAATATTTTCTACACAAAAAGACAAAAAATGTAACATTTCATTCAGTTCTAATTGTCATCTGCAACATCTTTGAATTTGGAGGAGTCTAAAAGTTTGTTGTTTGGGAAAGGGTTAAGCTGCAGGTACAAGGTTTTTGTTGAAAAGAGGCAAAATATTGGGTACATTGATGTGCTGACAGACAGTGATATAATTCAGAGCTGCAGGTGGGTATGGGCTTTTTAAAACGAAATATTTTAGTTATTGTTTATCAAACCCTATGTTGTGGGCACTCATTGGAATCGTCTAATTGAGACGATTCCAATGAGTGCCCACAACATGAAGCTTGAGAGTATAATACCAAAATTAAGATGGTTTTACCCCCGCTTATCTGTTGCCCTGATGATAGTTTGCTGTGAAAATCTAAACTCTTCTTGTGAGCATTTTTGGTGCAGCTCTAAAATACTGTGTTCAAAGAAACTAGCCATGCTCTTTGGAAAAAGGGACCTAAAAGTAGACTTGGCATAATGATGAAAAGGATTCCGAAAATAATGCATAATTACTTAGGGTAGAAAGTCAACGTAAAAATTAGAAAAAATGATTGTGTTCAACATTTTCCTTTGTTATTTTAAAACACTTTCCCAAAAGAAATTTGGAAAACTCCCTTTAGCAGAGCTTGGCTAGAATATAGTGATTGTTGTAATAGAGATAGAAAATGTATGTTTCCCTGAAAACTTATAGAATGAAAATACTTTGGACTCTGACATCTCAAAATGAAATTTTACAATACATGTACTCTGAAGTTCAACATTCTAAATGTGGCACTTGGAATACTTCTATCTATGAAAGTTTATGACTTGAATTTATCAGCATTTTAATACCAGAATGCTGTCAATAGTTTTGGCATTTGTTTTCGTAGTAATGAGCTTGGCAGAAGAAAGCAAACAGATGATTGTTTCAGTTGTTTGTTTTCAAAAAAGCTGTTTTGTGCAAAAGAAAAATAAATAAGTGTATATGAATGCGATTTCGCTAGTTTTGCACTTAGCCGTCACAAATGTGTTTTTGTGAGAAAAATGGGATAAAAACAGTAAAAGAAAAGATGAAATTTTGTGAAAAAAAGACAATTGGGGAAGATTTCAGGGAAAGTTAGTTAGATTTTCCCATTACCACACAACAAAATTCTGAAATGGTTTAAATTCAAAGATGTTGCAGACGATATTTGTAAATGAATGAATCTTTGGATAGAAAACATCGTGGGAAAGGAAGAAATTGCTTGTCACAAGCAATTTCTTCATTTTCCACGATATTTTCCAAAGACTTTTTCTTCAATATCTTGTTGGGCGCCAAAAGGCGTCACTTTGTAATAAAGGGAAGTAATTATGTGTGTATAAAGGGAAGTAATTATGTGTGTGTATCATGTGATGTGTTTATCTATTTATGGCTCTCATTGGCAGCAAAGAATGTACAGATTTTTTATTTATGATGAATGTAAATAATGTGGATAGAGAGTCCGGGGATTGCTAGCTTTGCTTGTGGGCAGAACTTCTGTAATAATGTCCCACATTTGAGTGCTTTGGTTTTGAGCATATTGTTTTTGGCCATGTCTGAACCTCTTCAAACTTATTATGTAGGGGAAAATATAAGTGATAAGACATTTATATGCAGTGGCGGATCCAGAGGGGGTTCGGGGGGTTCAAACGAACCCCCCTCTGTAGCCAATTTATTTTATATTCATGCAGAAATTCAGTAAATTTTGTGTTATTCTAGGAAAACGAACCCCCCCTATTTGTAGATTCGAACCCCCCTCACAGAAATCCTGGATCCGCGGCAGATATGCCTGCTTTTTCCATTGGTATCAAGTTTGAGATTTCTAAAGTCACATTTTCGTATGATGATAAAAAATGATGATAAGCTACAGATAAGAGGGGGGAATGGCTGTTCAAGTTGCATTTATTTTTACTCAACATTTATCAAATCCTATGCTGATGGTATTCTTTGCATTTGTCTCATTAACCCATTACCACACAGTGACTCTTTTTGACTCCCAAAGTGATAAAGGCTTTGAAAATCATCGTGGAAAATGAAGAAATTGCTTGTGGCAATTTCTTCATTTCCCACAATGAGTTATATGTAAAAAGACCGGAAAATGTGAAATTTATTCACTTGAAATTGTCGTCTGCAGGATCTTTGAATTTGGATCACCCTAAAATTTTATCGTTTGGTAATGGGTTAAGACAATTTCAATAAGTACCCATATCATAGGGTTTGGATTTGAAATTATGTCTTCACCTATTCTTGCCTGTTGCTCTTAAGTGGTGCTATTCTCCCCAGTCTAATTTTGATTTAGGTCATTTGAGTACATTTGCATTTTAAGATAGGACATAGGCTATACTGCAAGAACCATTTGCAAAATAAGTTCTAAAAGTGTAAGTTTAGAAGCAAAGCTAGCAAACAGGACAATCAAATTGATCGATCCTATCATAGAAACTTTTACTTGAATTAATGCTTATTCAATTCTTTTACAAAAGTTGAACTATACAATTTAAGAATATTGTGAAATTGACATTCTGGGTGAAATTTGAATATTTCTAAAGAATTGTGATTGTGTTTTGAATGTATTGAGTGGCTGAATGTATTGAGTGGCTGGAATAAAAGATTGGTGAATGAATGAATGAATGAATATATATGAATAAATGACTGAATAAATAAAATGGAATGAATGAATGAATGAAGAAGGATGTGGAATTACATAGTGTTTTGAGTGAAATGGAAAGAGTATCAATTTCATGATGTTCTCAACATTAACTGTAGATCCTGGAAAGATTATTTTCACAGATTCAGCGTAATTTGGTAGATTCAAGTAAAACTTTCTATGGTTTGATTGTACAAGATAGGGCTTATGTATGAAATACATTGCTCAAATATAAAAGGCTTTCAGATCTTCTTCCATTGATACAATAAGTAGGCTTGCCAAATTACTTACTGGCTGTTCAATTGGACAAAAAAAAATCAGCAAATCGCAAAGGTTGCTTTGAAAATTGAGAAAATTTATTCACAAAAATAATTGTTTGAATCATCTTTGAATTTGAAACAATTTCATATTTTCGCCACATGGTATCCGTTAGATATGGGATGATACAAAGATGAATTTTTCATACAGAGAGACAGCAAATTATTTCGCCCTGACTTTATTTCTGTCTCTACTGTGTCAACTTTGTCGAGTGTAAAATTCAATTTGATTTAAAAATGAATAATTTTCTCAACATGCCTGTCCAAACAATACTCAAACTGATATTGTTTTGTAACAGTCTCTTTTAAATCTTTTAAATCTTGATATAAGGGAGTAAAGTGTTGGTGTCGCAATATTTATTGAATCAATGGAAAGAAATTATCCTAGTGCTTTCATTTTACAAAATACATTTTGTATTTCTGTAGTCTAGTGGTAGTTTAGAGTAATAAATTGTTCCAGTGTAAATTTTGTGCCTTCAAAATATGAAAAGATATTCCAATGTTTTGAAATATGTACACTAGTTGTATGAATGTGATAAAATGATGACAATCAATCTCGCTGATGCTTAGGTTGATTGTTCACGGTGGATAATCAGGTGATACAATATTTTCAAAAAATCTTCAATAATTTTGTAAATACTGGGCCGATTTGAATTCGGTTTGAAGCAGAGAATGTGGACAGATGTCACACATTAGATGGACGTGGTTGATTTTTGAAAAATCAACTGATAAAAAAGTTATTAAAGATAAACCAAAATTTTGGTTTATCTTTAATAACTTTTTTATCATTTGTTGTTTCAAAAATCCAACACGTCCAGCTTATTCCTTGCATTTTCCCACATTCTCTGCTTCAAACCGAATTTAAATTGGTCAAGTATCAAAAAAGATATTGAAGATTATCAGAAATTCTAAGTCACATGATTATACACCTTGTTGTTAAAAAATCATTAGTATCACTTTTGTACACTCTTGTACACATAAACACTAATTACTTTGATAGTTTACAAAATTATTCGTATCAAAATACCAAAATTGAAAGCAGATACATGTATATTATTGCTGAAATGATTTCTAAAAAGTAAGTTAATATAATGTTGGAGTTGATAACTTCTTTTTTACCTGCATATTATTATTTTGGCTCGAAATTTTATTCTAAGAGATTTGTTTTCAGAAACATTTCACTTCAGACCAATGTAAAAAAGCGATTTTGTTCAGGGTTTAACCCATTACCAACCGACAAATTTTAGACTGGTCCAAATTCAAAGATGTTGCAAACGACAATTTCAAATCAAGAAAATTTAAAATCTTTTAGTCTTATTTGGGGAAAAACATTGTGGGAAATGAAGAAATTGCTTGTGACAAGCAATTTCTTCATTTTCCACAATGTTTTCCATAGTCACTTTATTGTGAGGAGTCAAAAAGAGTCACTGTGTGGTAATGGTTTAAGGGTTTTGATACACATATTTAATGGAACAGGCAGTTGTTTTGAATTACTAAGTAATAATACATCCATTTTTGTGCATATTATGTTGTGAAAAAGTCATTTGTGTCAGCTTGTTTGAAAATTGAAAGGGAAAGAATATGTTTCAAGATTAGCATGGTTGGTTATGATCAAAAAGGGCTGTATCTACAGCCCATTCAAACTGAAGTTATGAATTTTTTTAACATGACTAATGATATGAAAGAAAATTATGGAAATAATGGAAAACATGGATTGGAATAGATGTTATTATTGAAAGTGTGTTGAAAGTGAAAGATTGGTGTAAAAGTGGGAAGATATTTGCATAAATGTCTAGTGTTTTTGTGTAAAAGTTGGAAATGCATGAAATAATGATGGGTTCACATATGTTAAGAAAACATGGTTGAGTGAATGTATGACTGAATGAATGAATGAAAGAACAAACAAATGAATGAATGTGCAAGGTGAAATAAGAATATGGTAAATGTCTATTGTGTAAAAGTTGGAAATGCATGAAATGATTGAACATTAGTGTGGAAAATGTTGCTGAACAAATGTATACATTGTAAATTGATTGTGTTTGTTGAAAGAATTGGGATATTGAGGACTTTGCACTAAACCATTGTAAAAGCATTTAGATTTGCATGTACTTTAGTTTGGTGCAAAGCTCTCTTAAGAATTTTATAGAATATTTTTGTGTTGCATTGTGAATGCAGATATTAATGGGACTGCACTTCATCCGTAAAGGAGTTTAGGGAAAAAATGCACAAATTATCTCCCTATGACAGAAAATGTTTATTAAAGTGGGCTTTTATGAGGTATTTCGCACATCTTTGGTGCTATTGCAAAACCTAGTAACTTCAGCTTTATTAAGCTGAAGTTACTAGGTTTTACAATAGCACCAAAGATATGCAAGCTTTTAGGAAGTAAGCAAGTTTTAAGCAGTTATACAGTGTTTTGTGATTTAACTGAAATTATATCGATCTGCTACCTTTGCAGACAATGTTTGTAAGATTGTACATGTTTTTGTAAGACTTTTATATAGTGTAAATGATTGGTTTTATTTTGTAAAGAAAAAAATAAATGCGGGGATTTTTCCTCCCTAACTGCGCATCTAAAATATGTGTTTTGATACAAATTATCACTGCCATAATTATGCAAAATAAATATTTGTAAATAGACCATGTTTGTTCTTTATTACTTATGAAAGTAATTCTTTCCACAACCCATTCCATAATGATACTTTTAACACCCCTTATGATAAAAATCTTTGGAAAAGACAGTAAAATTATGACAAAGAAATTGCTTGTGACAAGCAATTTCCTAATTTGCTACAATGATTGCTCCCGACCAAGAAAGTCCAAATAATGTAAAACTTCATTAACTTAAAATTGTCGTCTGCAACATTTTTATACGCCACCGGAGGCGGTCGTATTGGCGTCATCTTCTCCGTCTGTCCGTCCACTTTTCTTGTCAACGCAAATCCTTAATTTCTGGCTGGATCTTTTTGAAACTTGGTCAGTTATCACCTTAATGGGTAGATGTGCACGAAGTAAGGATTTTATGATTCATTGATTTTTGCCTGAGTTATGACCATTAAAACTTAATCTGTGGGGCTTATTGAAATTGCGGGATATATTGTGACTATGGCACTCTTGTTGAATTTTGACCAGTCATAGTGTCGCTGGGTAGTATCAATGTTCGTGAACTAAAAAAAATTTCGCTACAACAAGGTATAGATATTTTGCGTTTAAATGTGAGTTTATACATGTACATATTTTTTTCTAATGACAATGAACTTGTTCTGAAAACAGACCGGGTTTACCGTTTTGTATTGACAAACTGTCGGTGTTGTTTAAAATCTCGTAACTACGGCTTCGACAAAGCCGTAGTTACGATATTTTATAACAACACCGACGGAATATTTATTGATCGCGAAAAAACGTCCCTCGCTTTGGCCGAGTTCCCCACCAGTGAGTATCGAGACCGGTCGTCAGCGAGTAGTCACCGACGCTTTATTACTGACTTATTCAAACATGAAATTGCCACCGATTGATTGGTTGAGTTCAAGGATTACAACCCATCATTAGATACCAAACACCTCGGATGACAAGACTAATTAACGAGAGATACCATCGGCAATTTCCGGGCGTCATCAATGGCAATGGAAATTGACGAGGGATACCTACGTCAATTTCCGTTGCTATGGATGACAACCAACGACGCACGAAACGTTTTGTAGTTAATTATGGACTTTAATCCTTTTTAATTTTTAACGTGGTAGTTAGACATTCGGCCGACATGTCGCCTATCATACAAAACTCGCTGAAAACCTCGTCGGTACCCTGATACTGACGCGTTGAAGTGTTAAGGCCCGGTCACATACGATATCGCGGCCGTGTCACGGCTAAAATAAACCACCCGTGGAATGGACGCGGTTGGACGCGATACGGCCGTGATACGACCGTGCTATGGCAGTGGTATGGACGTGGTAGGACGCGGAATGAAATCGAAATTATTTTAGACGTGGTAAAATTTTTTGAACTGCACAAAAATGTTATCGCGGCCAAACCACGGCTGACAGACGCGATGAGGCAGTGGAACGGACGCGGAATGGCCGTGGAATGGCCGCGGAATGGACGCGGTAGGCAGTGCTCCGACAGTGCTATGGACGCGGTAAGACGCGGAAGTTAAAATGTATTGAATATCGCTAGAATCAGCTACTCTTGCATCTCTTTGCAAGTCTTAACTGGGAGCAGCAGTAACAGGAAAATTGGCCCCTCCCTGCACTGGCTTGGGATATTTTTTTAAGATCCTTACATCTTTTTTTGCCAGCTTGCTTGACAAAAACTTTTCTGTTTTAGCATGATAAGCTTTGATTAGATATCTAAATTTTCTGTAAACTGTAAAGACTAGTCGTGTTCGACTGCCTTGGTGCTAGTTGCCTACTAGCAATCAAATCAACTCGGTGGCTTAAGCTAGGTTCCCTGTGCCGATCAAATTAAGTCGATTAAATCCGACCAACCGATCTATTACATATCGATTTTGCACGACATGGGTAATAAGAATTGGTCGGGGTTATCGAGCGTGATCTTCACCGCTCAGGCTTCTTACTTTGTTGTTTGTAATTTAAAATATTCGTTAGAGATCGCGTAGAAAATTGATCGGGAAGCGATTTTGTAATCGGCTAGAAGATATAGCTGATCAAGAATCAATCGTGTCTGGATCTGCACCGCTCAGATGTCACACTCATTTTTCGCATTTCAAAATATTCGTGGGCGATCGCGTAGAAAATTGATCGGGAAGCGATTTTTGATCGGGTAGATATATAGATATATCTGATCAAGAATCAATGGTGTCTGGAGATTGAGTGTGATGGAGGTAATATATCTTACACGACCTGCACCAAACCTGCACTCGATCTCCTCGACTTGTACTTGTTTGATACTTAACTGCATCCCGATCAGCTCGACCTCTGTGTCATCAGGCCAATCGATAAAATCGACTGCAGACTTCGAAGTTGATCGACTAGGGATTGAGAAGAAATAATTAAGTACGGTTTAACGGGGAACTTGGTTGATCTGATCGGCAGTGTTTCTAGAATTAAGTTCTGGCAAAATCCAACTAATTATAGGTCACCACTGCCGATCAAATCAAGTCGATCGCTTGAATTCCCCGACCAATCTTGACAAACAACATTTTCTCGATCTCTAGCCGATCAACCCGACTTCAATAGTCGATTTGATCGCATTGGCAGATGCAGCAGACGACGAGTTAATAGTATCTGGATTCACTCGAGTACAAGTCGAGGTTATCGAGTGCAGGTTGGGTGCTGGTCGAGCGAAAGATATAAACCCGACCACAATCGATTCCCAGCAACTATCATTTCCCGGGCGGGTCGATTTTCTACCCGATCAATACACAGCCGCTTCCCGATCGGTTTTTTTTTCACTCGATCGCACACCAATATTTTTTTACAATGAAAAACAAAAACAACAAAAAAAAAAGAAAAAAAAAAGAAAAAAAAAAAAAACAGAAAGAAGGCGAAGCGATTCAGATCAAACTCGATTACCAGACTATTTCCGATTACCTATGCCGATCGATATCGATCTAAACTCGATCGCTTGATTGGGCTTGATTGAGTTGATCTGGTCGGCAGTGGGAACCTATGATAAATGACTTTTTCTTGATCTTTAGACAATCAAAAAATAGCCTCTACAGTCATATTGATAGGGTGAATCGAGTACAAGTCGGGGTGACCGAATGCAGGTTGGGTACAGGCCGGGTAAAAGATATCAATCCGATTACGCTTCAGACACGACTGACTCTCGATTAGATCGATCTTCTAAGCGATAAATACATAGTCGTTCCTAGATCAATCTCCTACTCGGTCGCATACGACAATTTTTGTAATGTCAAAAAATTTGAATTGGAAGTCCGAGCGATGTAAATAAAGCTGAATCACCTAAACTACTCCCCATTACACATGCCGGCCGAACTCGATCTGTGCAAGATCGCTTGATATGGTTTGTTCAATTTGATCTGATCTGCAGTGGGAAAATAGCATTATATGCGTTTCGGAGGGTTTAGCCGCGATTAGGCAGTGGAATGGCAGTGCTATGGCCGTGGAATGGCAGTGCTATGGCCGTGCTATGGCAGTGATTCAGACGCGATGTGGACGCGGTATCTTTCCGCGTGTTTTAACACTAGACGCGGTTGGAAGTTGTAGGCCGTGCTACGGCAGTGCTTCGGCAGTGGAACAGCCGCCGGCGGCCGTACCACGTCCATTCCGCGTCCATAGCACGGCTAAAACAAAATTGACACAAAGTTACCGCGTCCAACCACGTCCAAAATATTTTGAGATTTTTTAGCCGTGGTATGGCCGCGGAACGGCCGCGATATCGTATGTGACCGGACCTTTAATGTGACATTAACATTATTATTATAGTCAATTTTCAACAAAAAACTCGTAACTTTAAACAAGCTGTAGTCACAATGTTTTTGTTGAGAAATAGATATATCAAATAAGATAGTGTTTGAAAGTCAAGCTAAAGGCCCGGTCACATACGATTCCACGGCCGTTCCGCGGCCATACCACGGCTAAAAAATCTCAAAATATTTTGGACGTGGTTGGACGCGGTAACTTTGGGTCAATTTTGTTTTAGCCGTGCTATGGACGCGGAATGGACGTGGTACGACCGCCGGCGGCTGTTCCACTGCCGAAACACTGCCGTAGCACGGCCTACAACTTCCAACCGCGTCTAGTGTTAAAACACGCGACAAGATACCGCGTCTGAATCACTGCCATAGCACGGCCATAGCACTGCCATTCCACGGCCATAGCACTGCCATTCCACGGCCATAGCACGGCTAAACCGTCCGAAACGAATTTCGTCGCTGTAAATGCAAAACATCGTATCTCGTTTTGGGAAAATTTTAAAGGGGAGGGGAAAAAGTGTAATAACTTTTCCCATACTGAAATGTTTTACTTGAAATTTTGACATATTGTTCACAAATAATGTGTCATTAATACTGATCAGTAAAAATATCTCAAAACCTGCGAGAATGTGTTTAAACTTGACACTTAAGTTCGTACTTTGAAAATCGCAAGAATCGACATACGAGGTTTTGCATTTACACCGACGATATAATGCTATTTTCCCACTGCAGATCAGATCAAATTGAACAAACCATATCAAACGATCTTGCACAGATCGAGTTCGGCCGGCATGTGTAATGGGGAGTAGTTTAGGTGATTCAGCTTTATCTACATCGCTCGGACTTCCAATTCAAATTTTTTGACATTTCAAAAATTCTCGTATGCGACCAAGTAGGAGATTGATATAGGAACGACTATGTATTTATCGCTTAGAAGATCGATCTAATCGAGAGTCAGTCGTGTCTGAAGGTCAAGTGTGATCGGATTGATATCTTTTACCCGGCCTGTACCCAACCTGCATTCGGTCACTCCGACTTGTACTCGATCCACCCTATCAAAATGACTGGAGAGGTTATTTTTTGATTGTCTAAAGATCAAGAAGAAGGCATTTATCATAGGTTCCCACTGCCGACCAGATCAACTCGATCAAGCCCAATCAAGCGATCGAGTTTAGATCGATATCGATCGGCATAGGTAATCGGAAATGGTCTGGTAATAGAGTTTGATCTGAATCGCTTCGGCTTCTTTCTGTTGTTGGTTTTTTTTTCACTGTAAAAAAAATATTGGTGTGCGATCGAGTGAAAAAAAAAAAAAACGATCGGGAAGCGGCTGTGTATTGATCGGGTAAAAAATCGACCCGCTCGGGAAATGATAGTTGCTGGGAATCGATTGTGGTCAGATTGATATCTTTCGCTCTACCAGCACCCAACCTACACTCTTTAACCGACTTGTACTCGAGTGAATCCAGATACTATTAACTCGTCCTCTGCTTCATCTGCCAATCCGACCAAATCGACTATTGAAGTCGGGTTGATCGGCTAGAGATCGAGAAAAAGTTGTTTTGTCAAGATTGTTCGGGGAATTCAAGCGATCGACTTGATTTGATCGGCAGTGGTAACCTATGATTAGTAGGATTTTGCCAGAACTTAATTCTAGAAACACTGCCGATCAGATCAACCAAGTTCCACGTTAAACCGTACTTAATTATTTCTTCTCAATCTCTAGTCGATCAACTTCGAAGTCTGCAGTCGATTTTATCGATTGGCATAATGACACAGAGGTCGAGCTGATCGGGATGCAGTTAAGTATCAAACAAGTACAAGTCGAGGAGATCGACTGCAGGTTTGGTGCAGGTCGTGTAGGATATATTACCTCCATCACACTCAATCTCCAGGCACGATTGATTCTTGATCAGATATATCTATATATCTACCCGATCAAAATTCGCTTCCCGATCAATTTTCTACGCGATCGCCAACGAATATTTTGAAATGCGAAAAATGAGTGTGACACCTGAGCGGTGCAGATCCAGACACGATTGATTCTTGATCAGCTATATCTTCTAGCCGATTACAAAATCGCTTCCCGATCAATTTTCTACGCGATCTCTAACGAATATTTTAAATTACAAACAACAAAGTAAGAAGCCTGAGCGGTGAAGATCACGCTAGATAACCCCGACCAATACTTATTACCCATGTCGTGCAAAATCGATATGTAATAGATCGATTGGTCGGATTTAATCGACTTAATTTGATCGGCAGAGGGAACCTAGCATAAGCCACCGAGTTGATCTGATTGCTAGAAGGCAACTAGCGCCAAGGCAGTCGAACACGACTAGTCTTTACAGTTTACAGAAAATTTAGATATCGAATCAAAGCTTATCATGCTAAAACAGGAAAGTTGTCAAGCAAGCTGGCAAAAAAGGTGTAAGGACCTAAAAAATTATCCCAAGTCAATGCAGGGAGTGGCTCATTTTCCTGTTACTACTGCTCCCAGTTAAGACTTTGCCCGCAAAGAGATGCAAGAGTAGCTGATTCTAGCGATATTCAATACCTTTTAACTTCCGCGTCTTACCGCGTCCATAGCACTGCCGGAGCACTGCCTACCGCGTCCATTCCGCGGCCATTCCACGGCCATTCCGCGTCCGTTCCACTGCCTAATCGCGTCTGTCAGCCGTGGTTTGGCTGCGATAACATTTTTGTGCAGTTCAAAAAATTTTACCACGTCTAAAATAATTTCGATTTAATTCCGCGTCCTACCACGTCCATACCACTGCCATAGCACGGCCGTATCACGGCCGTATCGCGTCTAACAGCGTCCATTCCACGGGTGGTTTATTTTAGCCGTGATACGGCCGCGGAACGGCCGCGATATCGTATGTGACCGGGCCTTAAAGTCGATATTTTCTTACGGTTCCCTCTCGAACATTCAAACATTAGAAATAAATGCTTTCGCTTGGCTGTTCGAAGGAACATGGGATTCGGCGCAGAGAGAGTAAGAATCAGGAATTGCCCTCTCAAAGGCGCGTAAGGTACACTTTATCTTGTCAAAATCCGTAGAGTACAAGCTGAGAAATTAAACAAAATATTCCTGAAGCGGACGATTTTTCGGCGTGAACGTTTCCCAAAAGTCACGTGGGTTATCCACCGTGTGCGTTCTTATGAATTTTGGATCAGAAAACATCGAGGGGAAATAGGCAAATGCTTCAAGTTACAACCAGCTTTTACGCCAATGCTTTAAAGAATATTTTCTGTCTCATTGGTTTTTATTTCCCACAAAAGCCTATCACTTTGACATTCATAAATTATACCTTATTTTGACGTACCTTGTAGAAAATAAGATTGAGTAAATAATGAAACAAAAGAATGATTACCAGCATTTTCTCATTATTTTATCAGCTAAATTGCACACGAATTCCATCTTTGTCAACACCCATTTTGTCGTCTGCAGCAGCTTTGCACTCTAAGCAAAGGATGGTTTTGTAATAAATTGAATGACGTTGATTAAATGTCACATTTATTAATTTTAAGGTGTTTCTTCGCATTCTTTCCAAATTATGTAACTTCCGATTAGACAATCTTTTCCAAACAAAACATGGTTTTTGATGTTCATAACGAAGTTAGCTTTGAAAACCATTGGTAGGAAATAATAAAGTGAAATAAATCAGCATTTTATCATTTTATTTTAGGGCTTTTAATGCTAAATGCATACTAGTATACGTAGGGCCTACATGTCGGCCTATACGTTCACCTTTGAAATAGGACATGTTAAAAAAATTGTTGTTTGGAACAGGGTTAAACAAGCAAAGTATTCTATATTATTTGGCTGTACAACTCCAATGGTTAAATGCACCATTTTTTATACGACCGAAGCGTCATAGCGTCGCTTTTCAACGAAAACCTCGTAACTGCAGCTTGTTCTAAGCTGCATTTACGAGGTTTTCATAGAAAAGCAGCGATATCACGTGATGACCCTGGTCGTCCGTCCGTCTGACTGTCCACCTGTGTCCGTCCGTTTTCAATTTCTTGTTTCCGCAACTCTTCATTATTTTCAGTTTCGTTGGAATTTGACCAAACTTACCACAATGAATCTCCATGATGTCTCTTTGTGCATGTTGCATTCGAAATTCAGAAAATTCTTGTCGTTTTTTTTCAATTATTTGCCCTTGAAAAAAAGTCCAGTTTTCCCGACAAACCTGCGGGCGCATATATGCCACGCTCCACGAAACTATTGTTATCATCTGGCAATTGCTATTACTGAAAAGCAATTGCTTTTTTATTATTTCATTTTTTTTATTTTATCAAAATGTTATATTTTTTTTCTCGTCAAGGATTTTATCCCACAATGTTTTATTTACACCAAAAACAACGCACTCCTCCAGGATGTGAGTGTTGGTTAAGATATGTTTCTCGCCCAGCAACGACGCAATGCGGAGTTGATGAAAGTGACGAATTGACGTAGAGATAGTGAGAGGGTCGGTCAAAATGTATTCGTGTGTTTATAATGTTGGCAATGAATGAGATCTATACGTAAATATTTGTGATAGACGTATCAGTTTCACATCGTTTTCAACAATTTCCCAGTTATATCGCCGAAAATTTCATTTATTCCTGACCGACAGCGTACATGTACATTTTGTTCCACTCTGAATTTGATTCTGGACAGAGGTCAAAATTATAAAATGATGATGATCTGTTATGCAGGCAGGATAAGTTAGGATAGTCCATCCATCATTAGATACCAAACACTTAATTGAACTTCGGGCGTCATCCGTAGCAACGGAAATTGACGAGGGTATCCCTCGTCCATTTCCGTTGTCACGGATGAGGCTCGAAGTTGCACGAAGTGTTTGGTTTCTAATGATGGATGGAATACCTTAATTTCCATGACTTTAGGACTCAATCGCGCAGCAAAACGATGCAAATGATTACACACAATAGGGTTTGTATTTGAAATAACCCATTTAGAACGCCTTAACTCCCTCGTATCTGTTCCTCTGATAGTATGGTTATTTTTGTTTCATATTTTTTCATGGATCGGGAGAATTTGTTGATCAGCCCTCTTCAATGTAATAAACAGAAGATAGTATACGAATAACAAGCGATGTAATCAATGATCTGTATCACTTAATGAAACTTTCTCTGTCATATATACTTATAAATTGACACTATTTTTGTGAAACCGACACTTATATCTTTTTAATTACACTTTACTTAAATTATTTGTTGTTTTATTTAA
>CAVMGG010000468.1:0-85687 GCA_963680895.1 Fragum sueziense
AGCTGTTCCTCTTTTGCCTTAATATTTTCTGTGCTTTATTATACACAAATTCTAGTTTTAGTAGATCTAAATCTATTAACAATAGATCTATTAATTATGTCGTCTGCAGCAGCCACCCTAGATAGATCAAAAATTTTTTGTCATTTGGGAATCCTATTGAGTCAACTAAAGCCAGGCCAACATGGGTGTATCAGATCTAGAATCTAGATCTATCTTCTTACTCTTAGGCTTTCCCTCTGACAGAATAATTTTATCCCCACCCATTATTGGCCAGCTCTGACTTCAATTACATTGTATTGTAGATTAAAACACATTAAAGAATAAAATGAATTTGTCTGGAAATAATCTATGTGATCTAGTTCTATGAAAAGACAATTGAGAAAAAAAGAAATCCTAGATCTAGATCTAGGAATCCCTACAACTACAAGTACGAATCTCCCCACAATTTGGCACAAAATGACAAAAACATAAGAACTCCAATACTGAGGGGAAAAGAAAATACCAAAGGAACCCTGTTTCCTGTCACTTTAAAGATAAAGAATAAGTTGTGAACAGTATTTGATTTGTCGTCTGCAATTCAACTTCGTGGAGTTTCAATTTGGACTGGTCCAAAGTTTGTTGTGACATAAATTTCAACCAAAATTTACGGTTTACGAAATCTCACGATCACCGTGTACACAAAAATGTCAAAACCGGGACGTCTTGACGGAAAAGTCGCCTTAATCACAGGTAAATCATTTTATATCAGATGTTTCACAGTGAAAATATTGTGAACAGTTTATTTATGTATCATTTTCTGTATCGCCGCTTGCATGACAACATCTATTTTTCTTGAAATCTACATCTTAATGCAGCTGAGGGCGTATTTGTTGTTGTTGTTTTTTAGGTTTCGTACTGAAATTCCTTCGTTACTATGCTGTGAGGCTATGTTATCAGTCTGTAAAGTATTTGTTTTCAAAACCTCAGATAGAAAAGATCGATTGAAATATCACAAATTTTACCCTTAAACTGTTTTTTTACTTAAAAGGCGTCTCCTTGCAGCGTTCAAAAAGAGTCTCGATTCTTTTCAGATAGTTAGCTGGTGAGCCGTCCCTGAATGACCAGAATATGTTTTATCAGATCTTTTAATCTAACAATCACAATACTTTTAAATTTAGCTCCCTAATCAATGACCCAGCACAGACATGCACCTGCCAGTAATACCTGAAAGGGTAATTCGATTTTTCTCTGATGAAATTTGCTCTTTGATATGTTGATGTCGCTCATTTACATCAGAGCGCACTACCACTCAAAAACAACTGAAAGTTCAACACAAGCTGTGGCGCTTTGTTCATGGTCCAATCTTAAACGATATCCTTAAAAAGCCTTATAATACCGATCAAAAGACCAATAATTGTCATGCCTGGTGAAAAATTTAAGACCAAAAAGTATTTCTAAAAGGTGCTTTTGTTTATTTTGTTTAAAATTATTCAGTTATACAGAAGACACAATTTTTGTTGCAAGCTGTCATCTTAATGTTATAAATACCAATTTTTGAGGTAAAGACACATTTTCCCAATTTGCCTGGTTGGGGACCCATTTTAAAGAATTTGAATGAAAAACACTGCCATAATTATTATCTTACATGTTTAATGGAACATTTAACCCTGTTAGGCTTTGCCAAACGGCAAAAAATTTGGATTGTTCTAATATGAAAGGTGTTGCAGACAACACTGTTAAATGAAAAAAATTGTACATCTTTTGGTCTTTCTGTAATACATATAACATGGCTTAAACTGATTAATTTTCATAAAGTTTAGACCTTTGTCTTGTTATGGGAATAATCAAACATGGATATTTTGGTACATTATGTATATTTAAAGGTGATTTTACATGTGCATTTTTTGCCGTTGACAGATATAAAACGGCGTTCTAAAAATAGCTCTGACCTCGCTATTTCTGGGTAGAAAACTTTGTAGAAATGAAGAAATTGCTTGTCACAAGCAATTCCTTCACTTTCCACAACATTTTCCAAACAGTTTTACTTTTGGGGCGTCAAAAGGTGTCAGCCACTGAGTGTGAGAAATGGGACAGTCCATTCCCACATAATGATGCCTTTTGACACCCCACAAGATAACTCTGTTTATTTCGATGTTTGTGATGTAGGTGCCAGCTCTGGCATTGGCGTAGAGACTGCCAAACTATTCTGTCAACTGGGAGCAAAGTTGGCCCTAACTGGCCGTAATGTGGAGAATTTGAACAAAACAGCTGAGGCATGTAAAGCTGTGGACGGTTCTCAGGTATGATCAGAGCTACAAATAAGAATTAATGGTTGATGATTTTTTGAACTGCAATATTTCTTTATTTTTGTCAAACATTAAGTTGTAGGTATTGCAATGATGAGACAATTCAAATTAGTATCCACAACATAGGGGTTTGAGCTGAAACGAAATTTTTAGAATGTGTTCACCCCTTTGTGTTCACCCCTTCTAATTTGTAGCTCTGGGTATGACATCTGTATAATCCTTCCCCAATTAACATATCTTGCTTGGTGGCAATGGTAGAATAATCTTTAGAAAACATTGAGAGAACAGAAGAATTCTACTTATTGGGGTTTAACGCCGCTTTCAACTGCTATGGTCATGTCACGGTGGCTGGAGCACCTAACAATGGGTACCTGGTATTATAATTTCTCTCACCAGTACTACCACAATATCCAAACCGAGCCTCCAGCTGCTCTCTCACATAGATGATTCATACCCATTGGTGAGAGACAAATGACTTTTTGTCAAATGTCAGAATGGGTACTAGCCAAGCCAGGGTTCGAATCCGCAACCCCTGGATTGACAGACTTTGATGTTACCAACTGAGCTATCCGGGCTCGGTTGAGAGAACAGAAGAAAGTGCTGGTCTTTAATATTCCAGTATATTACAGACAGCATACAGGGTGGATAATAATGTGATTCAGAATTTCAGAAAATCATAAGAGAGCTTGATTGTTTCGTAGTAAAACATAGTAAACAATGAGCGATGGAAAGAGAGTCCATTTATTCAAACTTAGAATCCCTATGATAATGTTTATCCTCAGTAATGTTAGGAATTTTTTAACATGGTAAGTGTAATGTTATTATTTCAGGTACTTTGTATTGTTGGTGATGTTTCAAAGGAAGATGATGTAAAGAGGATAATTGATGAAACAATAAAAAATCTTGGAAAACTAGATATTTTGGTAGGAATTTTGTTATTTCATACTTTCCCAGACAGCAAAGTTTTAGAGCAGCGATATTTGAAAACTGCTGAAGACAACAAAATGAAATGTTGAGAAAGATTTAATATGTGCACAGTACAGCACAGAAAATTTTGAGGCAAAAGGAGAAAATGCTGCACAGTTTAGGCAAATATTATAGGAAGATTCTAATATATTCACATCTCGCGATTCATAGAAATGATATACTATTGTCGGTCACAAAGATCAATTTCAAAAAGAAAAGGAAAAAAAAAAGTCCCAAATCTCTTTCCAAAAGAAAGTTTGATATTTTTGAGTCCTTATGACATGCTTTTCCATTTTGGATGGCTAAATCTCAGGTCCATATGAAGTTTTGACTAAAACAAAATCAAAATTACCAACCTGATTTTTCCATGCACCATGTTTCTGATAAATGCCAGGGCATTTATCATGCTAATGATTGTATAGGCCACTGTATGAAGCCCTTGTTTTGTGCATTATTCATGATATATATGCGTCACGCTAAAAGGGACCTTATCGGATGTGTGAAAAATATCGACCCTAGTCAGTCTGCGCAGTCCGCGCAGCCAGACTAGGGCCGACACTTTTCACTTTAATGCAATTTTCTAAATCTCAAATGTTTCCCCTATCATACTATATGTTCATTTTTCGCATACGGGATCTGGTTGACCTGTGCTGGGTCTGACAAATTTGTCAAAATTTGGGGTTTTGGAGTTCGGATAAGGTCCCTTTTAGCGTGACGGGTCACATATGCATCATGCTAAAAAAGAACCTTAGGTGAAGTCCTGTCCATGAAACCAAATTTCGAGACACGGATCAGAACATGCAGAGCCCAACCAGATATCATATTTGGAAAATATAATGTTCCGAATAAAACCATCCGATAGAGATAGTGCTCAACCAATACCAGTATATCGGGAGCATTATAGCCCATTGAGCATTATATGCATTATATGTTTTACTTCTGAAGAATGAGGTACATGTCTATGCCTCATGAAACAAATTTGTAAAAGTAAAATGTGTTTAATCATCTAAAAGTCTTTGGATTTATTGTTATATTTGGAAAATAAAAATTTTGTAAGACAGAAAACATTCTAGAATCAGAAAATTATCTAAAAGTGAAAAGTTTTTGATCCTAGTCAGTCTGTGTGGACTGTGCAGACTGACTAGGGTCATTATTTTTCAGATAGGGTCCCTTAACCCTTTCCCAAACGGCAAAATTTTAGGGTGATCCACTTCAAAAACTGCCACAAATGACAAAATGGATGTTATTAAAGATAGGATTTGTGTAAAATATGGTACAGAAAATATTGAGACAAAAGGAGAAACTGCTGGTTATCAGCAGTTTCTTCTTTTGTTTCAATGTTTTCTCAAGCCTTTCCTATTAGGGATGTCAAAACCAGGGCCCCGTATTACTAAACATTTTACGATCAAGTTTTTGTGTAAACTGTGTAACAAGACATCTGATTGCACGAGAAATCCGACTGAACCAATAAGGGCTGTTGTTACAAGTAATTATGCAAAAATCAAACGTACGATGGTTAGTAATACGGGCCCCTGGTCTTGTTTGGGAAAGGGTTAAGATAAGCATGACAGGTCACATATGCATTGATCCATGTATTTCTCTGTTTGATTAATGACAGGTAAATAATGCAGGCATTATGGAGAGTGGTTCAATAGAAACAACTACTATAGAGCAGTATGATAGGATCATGGATATCAATGTTAGGTAAGGCAGAGCTAGAGGTATTAGGGGATATTAGATTTACAAAATGCAATGTTTTCATTTATTGTCAAGCAAACCCCATGCTCTGGGTGCTATTTGGAATCATTTAATTGAGACGATTCAAATGAGTACACATAGAGTCCAGCGTGGATCCAGGATTTCTGTGAGGGGAGTTCGAATATGCCAAAAGGGGGGTTTGTTTTCCTAGTACATTGTTTAACACAATTTTGACTGAATTTTAGAATTAAAAAATAAGACTGTGGAGGGGGGGGGTTCGTTTGAACCCCCCGAACCCCCTCTGGATCCACCACTGGAGTCGGGTTTATGTTTGAAATAAAAAAGAGTTGGAATGCCTTAACCCTTTCCCAAACAAGACCTGGTTTTGATGTCCCTAATAGAAAAGGCTCGGGAAAACATTAAGACAAAAGAAGAAACTGCTGATAACCAGCAGTTTCTCCTTTTGTCTCAATATTTTTTGTGCATTATTTTACACAATTACTATATTTATCAACATTTATTTTGTCGTCTGCAGCAGCTTTCAAATTGGACCAATCCAAAATTTTGTCGTTTGGGAAAGGGTTAACCCCTCTTATCTAAAGCTGTGGGTAAGGATCTACAGAAACAACTACTATAGAGCAGTATGATAGGATCATGGATATATATGTAAGGTAAGCAGAGCTAGAGGTATTAGGGGGTATTAGATTTACAAAATGCAATATTTCATTTATTGTCAAGCAAACCCCATGCTCTGGGTGCTATTTGGAATCATCTAACCCTTTCCTAAACAAGACCTGGTTTTGACGTCCCTAAGAGATTAGGCTTGGGAAAACATTGAAACAAAAGAAAAAACTGCTGATAACCAGCAGTTTCTCCTTTTGTCTCAATATTTTCTATGCTATATTTTACACAATTTCTATCTAAAGTAACTTCCATTTTGTCATTTGTGACAGTCTTTGAAGTGGATCACCCTAAAATTTTGTGGTTTGGGAAAGGGTTAATGGAGACGATTCAAATGAGTACACATAGAGTCTAGCGGCGGATCCAGGATTTCTGTGAGGGGGGTTCGAATATGCCAAAAGGGGGGTTCATTTTCCTAGTACATTGTATAACACAATTTTGACTGAATTTTTGCATGAAAATTAAATAATTAGGCTGTGGAGGGGGGTTCGCTTGAACCCCCCCGAACCCCCTCTGGATCCGCCACTGGAGCCGGGTTTATGTTTGAAATAAAAAGAGTTAGAATGCCTTAACCCTTTCCCAAACAAGACCTGGTTTTGACGTCCCTTATAGAAAATGCATGGGAAAACATTGAGACAAAAGAAGAAACTGCTGATAACCAGCAGTTTCTCCTTTTGTCTCAATATTTTTTGTGCATTATTTTACACAAATACTATATTTATCAACATTTATTTTGTCTCTGCAGCAGCTTTCAAATTGGACCAGTCCAAATTTTTGTCGTTTGGGAAAGGGTTAACCCCTCTTATCTAAAGCTGTGGGTAAGGATCTACAGAAACAACTACTATAGAGCAGTATGATAGGATCATGGATATATATGTAAGGTAAGCAGGGCTCTCAATAGACTGATATAGGGACAGATTAGGTGCAGTGGAAACACACTGGACGTGTCACACAGGGGTCACTGGACACTGGTTCAAGCCACAGCCACACCCGTATTTTGGATGAGACTTGAAACCAAGGTCCCAATCTCCATTATGACCTTAGCTGTGGAGTGGGACATAAAACTCCATTTACCCTTTCCCAAACAAGACCTGGTTTTGACGTCCTTAATAGAAAAGGCTTGGGAAAACATTGAAACAAAAGAAGAAACTGCTGATATCCAGCAGTTTCTCCTTTTGTCTCAATATTTTCTGTGCCATATTTTACACATATCCTATCTTTAAAAACATCCAATTTGTCATATGTGGCAGTTTTAGAAGCAGATAACCCAAAAATTATGCTGTTTGGGAAAGGGTTAAGTCAGTCAGTCTTCAAAACAATTTGGTGTTTTACTGGCAAATTATAATAAGCATTACTTGTGGTAAATCATTTAAAGGCCTATTGTATGCTAATAATTGTTTATTCAAATGTTATGGGAAAAAAAGGAATTGCTCAAAATGACATGGAATACCATAAATTCTCCTATTTTGTGACTATTTGAAGAGATTAAGCAGCTAGCTGCATGGTATTTTTGACGGTGTAGGGGCATTACACTGATTTACATGAAGCTGTAGTGGGGCTGATACAGCTTATTTGGCTGGGGGGAACGCTGGGTAAAGGTATGAGAGGTAGATTGTCTTTACTTTTCAAAAGGATACCATGTTCTTACCAAAAACAAACAACAATTGGAGTGGAAAACTTAAGATACTTTCTTTAACAAAACCTGATGACCTTTCCCAAACGACAATATATTAGGATGGTCAAGTTTTACAGCTTCTTCTAAAGACAAAAAGGACATATTTTATGTAAAATATAGTGGCAAATGGAGAAAATGATGGTTCTCAGTATTTTCACATTTAGCTTCAATGTTTTTTTAAGCCTTTTCTGTTAGGGATGTCAAAACCAGCTCTTGTTTTTGGTTAAGATGCAATTCTTGTAAAGAATTTAAGATAATCATAATTTTCTTCTTTCATTTTCAAAGTTTCTATCTTGTTTTACAGATTTTCATTCAACAATACCTTTGATTTTGTTCTCTGTGAAATATTGCTTTCAATTTAGACTTGCAGGATATTTTAACCCATTACCACACTATGACTCTTTTTGATGCACACAAGATAAAGGCTTTAGAACATTGTGGAAAATAAAGAAATTACTTGTGAGAAGCAATTTATTCTTTTCCTACACTGTCTACCCCCAAAAAAACAAAAAAAGTAAATTTCATTCACATGATATCGTCATCTGTTACACCTTTGATTGACCAGCCTAAAATTTAGTCGTCTGGAAATGGATTAACCCATTACCACACAATGACTCTTTTTGACTCCCCTCAAAATAATGGCCATGGAAAACATCGTGGAAAATAAAGAAATTGCTTGTGACAAGCAATTTCTTCATTTCCCACAATGTTTTCTATTCAAAAAGACCTAAAAGTGAAAAATTCCATTCACTTGAAATTGCCGTCTGCAGGATCTTGCAATTTGGCCCGCCCTAAAATTTAGTTGTCTATAAATGGATAAAGAAGTGTTTTGCCTCCATTACATGTCTGTATATCGCCTCACAATGCTGGCAGTTCCTTATCTTATACAGACGAAAGGCAATATTGTAAATCTCTCTTCGATGACAGGCCTTAGATCAGTGAGTAGACTGATGTATAAGCCATGAAGAAACTATTGCGAATTATTTTAGCTATGCCTTCATTACAGGTCTGTATATCACCTCACAATGCTGGCAGTTCCTTATCTTATACAGACGAAAGGCAATATTGTAAATCTATCTTCGATGACAGGCCTTAGATCAGTGAGTAGACTGAAATATAAGCCATGAAAAAACTATTGCGAAATTATTTTAGCTATGCCTTCATTACAGGTCTGTATATCGCCTCACAATGCTGGCAGTTCCTTATCTTATACAGACGAAAGGCAATATTGTAAATGTATCTTCGATGACAGGCCTTAGATCAGTGAGTAGACTGATGTATAAGCCACGAAGAAACTATTGCGAAATTACTTTAGCTATGCCTTCATTACAGGTCTGTATATCGCCTCACTATGCTGGCAGTTCCTTATCTTATACAGACGAAAGGCAATATTATAAATGTATCTTCGATGACAGGCCTTAGATCAGTGAGTAGACTGAAATATAAGCCATGAAAAAACTATTGCGAAATTATTTTAGCTATGCCTTCATTACAGGTCTGTATATCGCCTCACTATGCTTGCAGTACCATATCTCATACAGAGTAAAGGCAACATAGTAAATGTGTCCTCAATTACAGGACTTAGATCTGTGAGTAGACTGATGTATAAGCCATTAAATTTACTGAGGATAATGCAAAATTATTTTATCCCTTTTAGCAAACAATGACTCTTTTTGATGACCCATGACCATATTGGATGAGAAAACATTGCTGGAAAAGAATAAAATGCTGATAACAATTAATTCACCATCCATGCATACCTCAGTCTGTCCGGTGGTTATGCTATATCATCCACAAAAATGATCTAAATCAAATTAGGTGAAACCAGCATGATTGTAAGTTCTCATATGAGTTTGATTACTTGCCTGATCTGATTTGAATGTCAGTTATGTGCCCTTGAATGTCAAAAATGCTTGTTGTGACTTTGTTTACTCTCTTGCATCTAGGGCCGCGGCCATGGCGCAGTTGGTAGCACATCTGCCTTTCAATCGAGAGGTCCCGGGTTCGATACCGGGCCGCTGCAAATACCCTTACTGACAAAAATGTCATTCATTAAAGGTTTGATTTCGTGACCCTATGTGGGGGAGCAGCTGGAGGTCGGTAAGGGTGTTGTGGTAGTACTGGTATGAGAAATGCCAGGAATCCATGGTTAGGTGCTCCAGCCGCCACGATATGACCTAAGTAGTTGAAAACCGCCTAAAACCCCAATAAACCAAACCATCTCTTGCATCTACAATTATTGATCAATGTAGACAAAACTTTGACACAATGATGTTCAAATGTTGACCATAAGATCCTGGATTAGTTCAATCTGACAAGAAAGTACTGAGCTATGCACCCTTGAATTTGACAATTTGCCATTTTTGACTTTTGTTTTCTCTCTCACAACCGCAAATATTGACCAATCAAGACAAAACTTTAATAAAATGTTGGTGAGTATAAGATCTGGTAACAGAGGGATTTTCACTATATTTTGACCGTACTAATAAGACTATAGAGTTATGTGCCCTTGAATTTGACAAAATTGCTTATTTCAGCTTTGTTGTCACTCTAATAGGTACAAATATTGACAGATCAAGACAAAACTTTGACACAATGCTGGTGACCGTGAACAGACCTGGGGTAATTGTAATCTGTAATCGTGATTACATGTAATCGATTACAATTTTTGAGTAATCATAATGTAATCTGTAATCGGCCCATTTCCGATTACATGTAATTGTAATTTAATCGATTACATTGCAAAATGGCCTGTAATCATGATTACATTCTGATTACATTCTGATTACATTTGATAGTATCTGCTTTTCCCCATGTTTAAATTGGTTAACAATTACTGTGGGATAATTAAAAAAGCTATGTTATACTATAATACACTGTTTTGCTTTTGGGAACTGGGATCTAGATTGATGTCTGTGTCTCTTTTAATATAGAACTATTTGGTATGAACTTGATTTTTGCTGATAAAAAATTAACAAAAAAAATATTATCAGCATTTCTTCTTTTGCATCAACATTTTCCTATGCATTTTCTATTATGGGTATCAAAACTTGCTTATGAAAGGATTAAAGACTGATCATTTCAATTGATATTCTTTTATAGATAAAACAATGCTCCAATTAACCCTTTCCCAAACAAGACCTGGTTTTGACGTCTCTAATAGAAAAGGCTTGGGAAAACATTGAAACAAAAGAAGAAACTGCTGATAACCAGCAGTTTCTCCTTTTGTCTCAATATTTTCTGTGCCATATTTTACACAAATCCTATCTTTGATAACATCCATTTTGTCGTTTGTGGCAGTTTTTGAGTTGGATCACCCTAAAATATTGCTGTTTGGGAAAGGGTTAATGGTATAAGGGGATTAAGGGAATAAGGTGTCAACCTTAGATAATCTCTTGCCCCTAGGCCCTAGCTTAATTATCTGATTTTAATGCAACCCTTAATTCCATTCAAAATTTCACAGGGATTATAGAGTTGATTTTCACGTTTTATTCAACATTTTGCAGTAGTTAATTTAAACATGCCCATGATAATACATCATGATCACATTTTTTTCAGTCTACTCTATTAAGAAGAGGGCATTCAGAAAACTTAATGGAAAATGATGCAATTGATATGCAATTTCTGCATATACGACAATAATTTCTACCTAGAAATAAACTTATGTGATGTTAAATATCGTTTCTGTGAATATGTAAAATTGTGATACTGTTAGAACTACGAAGTATTCTTTAGTGAAAACATTATATTTGATTAACCCTTTCCCAAACAAGACCTGGTTTTGACGTCACGTCCCGATTGTAGGAAAAAACCCCACAAGGACAAAACCCCACACCCAAAATTTTGTACTGTGGACAAAACCCCACACCACTCATTTTGCACAGTGGACAAAACCCCACACCATTCATTTTTGACTGTGGACAAAACCCCACACTTTCAAATGTCTTCAATTGTGACTTTCTTATGATAAAGAAAGATAATACTACAGTTTTGTCTGTTTGAATTGTGATTTTGCAAAGATATTAAAATTTAATGTAGATCTATTTATTGTATCAGACTGAAAAAAAATTCAACATTGAATATATACAATGTATATAGTTCTTACCAAAATTAGAGAATTGCAAAGTCAAGCTCAAACAGATTTATATTTGTATAAATGTTCTACAAATCTTCCAAATTTTGACAGTATGAACATTGTACCTTTTGAACACTTATACAATCCTTTCTTAAAATGTTCCGATTTGAAAGCCATTTCACACTACAAAACAATTGCTGTCAAGATCTGAACATTTGCATGATAAAGTATTAGTACTGGTATATTGGGGGAAAACGAAATTAATGATTCTTATTGATTTCTTCTTTACTTTACAATGTTTTCTCTGTGTTTTCTTCTAGAGACACCACAACCATATTTAGTTTGGAATAGAATTAACATCAACTTCATCTTTTGATATTTTTCTGGAAAAGTAATAGTTGAACAGGTCAATACCATTCTCTTAGTTGTTACAATACACTTATATTAACCAATTAAAGAAAATTATAATGATATGTATTGGCAGTTTGTCTTACAGAGTGTCCCAATAAAAACGGAACCCATTTTTGAAAGTGAATTGCTCATGTATTAAGTAATATGTCTCCACCAAATTTAAATATGCAATAGCAACGACAGTTTTCTATCAGCAGTTAAAATTTGGTTGAAAAAGGTTTATTAGTTTCGAAAATATAGGCATTCAAATGAATGCACCTGGAAAACCATTTTAACACGATATCGATCTTTCCGTTCGCAGCGCGCGTCCACACTTGACTCTTCACAATTGATTAATACAATACAAAAGTGATATTGAAACATTTTACTTACAATAGTACATATTCGTTTCATCTTTACCGCTAACAAATAAACTGTTAAAGTAGAGCTGCGGTATAACTTAAACAAAAAATGAATACAAACAAAATATCAAAGTGTATCAAAGATTTATAATACATGTAATCATATGCAGTTATTTTATTACTCTATAACATGCCGGTCAGCGCTCAAATGCCAAGTACTTTAACCCTTTCCCAAACAAGACCTGGTTTTGACATCTATGAGAGATTTAGCTTGACAAAGTATTTAGACAAAAGAAGAAAATAATGGTCACCAGCATTTTCTACTTTTGCCTCTATATTTTCTGTGCAGTATTTTACGCAAATTCTGCCTTTATCAGCGTCAATTTTGTCATCAGCAACAGCTTTCAATCCAGTCCACCCTAACTTTTTGTGGTCTGGAAAAGGGTTGAAATTATTTCAAACAGCAACCTTATGGACTCAATTTGCACATGCGGCACTTTTATATTTATAAATTATGAGAAAATTGGTACATACATGTACAACGGTAAAGAACTCGACAGTTGACCGTCAGTGCGCTTTTACGAACAAACAAGACGCAAAAATCGATTTCGTGTCAAAACGAGTTTTTAGTGTCTTTATTAAATTTCATATAACTTTTGAACCAATACATATTTTGAACTGAAATTTAGAACACATGTGCAAAAATTATGTATCTTTAGTACTGCAAATTCAAAATTTAGATTCTATGCTTTCGCTTTAAGATATTTGCCTTTGAAATAGGGTTCCGTTTTTTTTGGGACACTCTGTACAATCATTGACAATTTTTCATCATATAAGTGATAAATGAATAATAGCATTCCTTAATTACAATGGTAAAAGTACAAAAAAAGATCAAAGGTAGCAGTCCAATCATTGTTTGTAGCTGTTTGCCTAATCAATTAATTAACCAAATTAATGTATGATTATGAAAATAATGAAAGAAAGGGGTTTTTGCAAACATTGCAGAAAGAGAATAGGCAGATATCCTCAGCCAAAAAGTTTTATCATCTAATTGAATATGCAAATTGATAAAGAAATTACATTTCTGAAATGGCAATGTTATTCAAAATTGGATAAAGCGTCTAGTGCAAGATGACAAAATTAATGTTATCTCAATTTAAAACGAAGAATGTGTTTGAGTTTATTGGGGTTTTACGCCGTTTTCAACTACCAGGGTCATATCGCGGCGGCTGGAGCACCTACCCATGGATTCCTGTTGTTTCTCAAACCAGTACTACCACAACACCCTTACCGAGCCTCCAGCTGCTCGCCCACTTAGGCCGTGGCCGGGTATCGAACCCAGAACCTCTCGAATGAGGGTCAGATGCGCTACCAACTGCGATAAGGCCGCAGCCTAAAACGAAGAAATCTCTATCTTACAGCATAGAATACCATGGGGAAAAGGAGAATATGCATCAAAGTTTTCAAAAGTAGTCACTGGTTTAGAAATGGCTGAAAGAAAGTATGTGTCTAGTTCCAAAACTGCACTTTTTATTACAATTATCTGAACATTTTGTCCAAGTTAATCAAGGTTTCCACTCAATGTCCTTGTCTACATAACCATAGTGTGGGGTTTTGTTCACTGTGCAAAATTGATGGTGTGGGGTTTTGTCCACTGTGCAAAATGAGTGGTGTGGGGTTTTGTCCACTGTGCAAAATGCATGGTGTGGGGTTTTGTCCACTATGCAAAATTTTGGGTGTGGGGTTTTGTCCTTGTGGGTTTTTTTCCGTATACCCACGTCCCTGGTGGAATAGGCTTGGGAAAACTTTGAAACAAAAGAAGAGACTGCTGATAACGAGCAGTTTATCCTTTTGTCTCAATATTTTCTACGCCATATTTTATACAAATCCTATCATTGATAACATCCATTTTGTCGTTTGTGTCAAAATTTTGAAGTGGATCACCCTAAAATTTTGCTGTCTGGTAATGGGTTAATACATATCAACATTCAATTCATTTCATTAATGTATAAACGGGGACACCCCAGTTGGTCTAATCCCATTTGGTCTAAAATTCAATTTTTCCATTTCGTCTAAAACTCTAAATTAGAAATACCAATAAAGTTATGAAATTTAAAATTGAACTTTGTGTAAAACATTTGTATATCACACCTTTTCTGACACTTACACCTTTTTGACACAAATGCAAGTTTTAGTCGAAATGGGATAGTGATTAAACAAGGTCTGAAAAGGTATTAGACGAGATGGGAATTTTTCGTCTAATCCAAAAAATTTATATATTAGACGAAATGGGATTAGACCAACTGGGATGTAACCGTATAAACATATCAGTGTATTTGTTTTTGTCTTTTTTCTCTCAACTACTTGAGCTGTTGATATTCAGTATTAAGCTTCCGGCACCTGATTAAGAAACAAGCATTATCAAATGATGTGATGCCTTAAATATCTATCTGAAAGACTTGTTTAAGACAAAAAGTATCTATAATTGAAGTGAAACAAGGACATACACCTTCTGTTTGCTGAAAGGGCTTTCTTCTAAATGATTTTATTCAATTAACCCAATTCCACATGCCACCATTTCATACTTATGTATCATAGTTGTAGCAAAAAGAAGACATATTAGATTGATTAAGATTGTTGAATTTATTTTAGCGCATTCTTAACATTCCATTTTTTACTCTCCTTAAAAGAAAAAAATCCTATAGGGTTGTTAAGCTTTTGGCATATTTCAATTTGTAGTATGCACCCATACATAAGACACTAAACATAGTGATAAAAGGAGATTTAGAGAATATTTGTTTATTTACATTTTATCCTTTTGTTTAACATATCTTTTGAATAGTCTTCGGTATCTCTGAACATTACCCTAATATTTATGTTAATCAAAATGTAATCACATGTAATCAGATGTAATCATGATTACATTACAAAAGTAATTGTAATTGTAATCAATTACATTTGAAAACTATGTAATCATAATGTAAGCTGTAATCAAAGAAAATGCAAGTAATTGTAATTGTAATCGATTACCAGACCTGGGGTAATTGTAATCTGTAATGGTGATTACATGTAATCGATTACAATTTTTGAGTAATCATAATGTAATCTGTAGTCGGCCCATTTCCAATTACATGTAATTGTAATTTAATCGATTACATTGCAAAATGGCCTGTAATCATGATTACATTCTGATTACATTCTGATTACATTTGATAGTATCTGCTTTTCCCCATGTTTAAATTGTCTAAAAATTACTGGGGGATAATTAAACAAGCTATGTTATACTATAATACTCTGTTTTGCTTTTGGGAACTGAGATCTAGATTGATGTCTGTGTCTCTATTAATATAGAACTAATTGGTATGAACTTGATTTTTGCTGATAAAAAATTAACAAAAAAAATGTTATCAGCATTTCTTCTTTTGCATCAACATTTTCCTATGCATTTTCAATTAAGGGTATCAAAACTGAGTGTAGGACAAAACCCCACCAGGACAAAACCCCCTCGGACAAAACCCCACCAGGACAAAACCCCATCAGGACAAAACCCCACCAGGACAAAACCCCACCAATGTATAAAATATAGTATAACAAATTTATGACATAGAAAAAAATATTTGCCAAATTGGTAAGGAAAATATTTTTGAATATGAGAAATTTGATTATGTTTCACAATTTATTTCTCTATAATTTAATTATTTATTTGAAACTTCAAAAAATTGATCTAGATCTATATTGTATTTGTATATTTATTGTATTTTAAAAGCATTATTTTTTCATACTTATTTCCCATTATGTGTTCATTGAAATATCCAAATAAGGCAATTTTGCTTTAAAAAATGGAAACGATTGTGGGAAAAGGAGAGGTTACTGGGAATAAGATGAAGAAAAAAATATTATCTTGACATGGTACCCTTGACATCACATTTTTGTCACCTTAATAAGTCATTTGGCATGCATTATATCATTCCCTTATCTACAAACTCAATTATCACCTATCATAATCAGGACAATAGAAAACATCAGAAGACTTAACACCTCAGAAGAAAGTAACACTTCTAATTTCAAATAAGTTTATTCACAAGAATCATGCTTATTAATATTTATCAAAGGCATCATTCAAATGAAACTTTTTTGGGAAAAAATAATTTTATATTCATGATATTCAGGGATAACTTCTTCATTCATTATCAATTTATGATTTAGCAATAAATACTTTTTTGTTCCAAAAACAATTTTTTAGGCTTCATATATAAATAATAATAAAAAAAAATCATAAATCTAAGAATATTACAAAAAATAAATTAATGATAGTATATACCATGGAAAAATTAACACGAGTCCTACATTATAATAGTATTGTATTATGAGTGTTATTTCTTTCCTGTAGTTTTATTCATCAAACATCAAAAATGAGAAAAATAGAAAATAAATTATCAAATCATTAGTATAACAAAACTTTGTCAAATGCAAATTTATTTGTTTCAATAATAATTTATTGTTGAATGATTTGAAAATGAATAAAATATAAGACTGGTGGGGTTTTGTCCGCCTTGCCAATTTTAGTGGTGGGGTTTTGTCCGAGGAGGTTTTGTCCCTGTGGGGTTTTGTCCTGGTGGGGTTTTGTCCGTACCCCATCAAAACTTGCTTATGAAAGGATTAAACACTGATCATTTCAATTGATATTCTTTTATAGATAAAACAATGCTCCAATTAATGGTATAAGGGGATTAACCCTTTCCCAAACAAGACCTGGTTTTGACCTCCCTAATAGAAAAGGCTTGGGAAAACATTGAAACAAAAGAAGAAACTGCTGATAACCAGCAGTTTCTCCTTTTGTCTCAATGTTTTCTGTGCCATATTTTACACAAAATCCTATCTTTAATATCATCCATTTTGTCATTTGTGGCAGTTTTTGAAGTGGATCACCCTAAAGTTTTGTTGTTTGGGAAAGGGTTAAGGGAATAAGGTGTCAACCTTAGATAATCTTGCCCCTAGGCCCTAGCTTAATTATCTGATTTTAATGCAACCCTTAATTCCATTCAAAATTTCACAGGGATTATAGAGTTGATTTTAATTTAAACATGCCCATGATCACATTTTTTTCAGTCTACTCTATTAAGAAGAGGGCATTCAGAAAACTTAATGGAAAATGATGCAATTGATATGCAATTTCTGCATATACGACAATAATTTCTACCTATAAATAAACTTATATGATTTTAAATATTGTTTCTGTGAAAATGTAAAATTGTGATACTGTATGAACTATGAAGTATTCTTTAGTGAAAGCATTATATTTGATTAACCCTTTCCCAAACAAGACCTGGTTTTGACGTCACGTCCCTGGTGGAATAGGCTTGGGAAAACATTGAAACAAAAGAAGAGACTGCTGATAACCAGCAGTTTATCCTTTTGTCTCAATGTTTTCTACGCCATATTTTATACAAATCCTATCTTTGATAACATCCATTTTGTCGTTTGCGTCAAATTTTGAAGTGGATCACCCTAAAATTTTGCTGTCTGGTAATGGGTTAATACATATCAACATTCAATTCATTTCATTAATGTATAAACATATCAGTGTATTTGTTTTTGTCTTTTTTCTCTCAACTACTTGAGCTGTTGATATTCAGTATTAAGCTGCCGGCACCTGATTAAGAAACAAGCATTATCAAATGATGTGATGCCTTAAATATCTATCTGAAAGACTTGTTTAAGACAAAAAGTATCTATAATTGAAGTGAAACAAAAAGTTTTTTTGATTGATGCATACCATGAGTGCAGATTTTGACTCTAACCGGTCAAAATGTGAACAAATTGTACCAATAATATTCAATTTATAAAGTATTGTTCAAATAATTAATACATTGATGATATGCATGTATATAATAATACTTTCATAAAGCACAAAAATATAAATCAAAACAAGTTTTGCTAATGTTATCTATCAAAGAAAGTAATATTTAACCCACAAATCTTTGTCAAATTTAATTTGATTTCTTATTACTCAAAATATTAATTTGTGTAAAGAATTAACACTGAATATTCATATTTTCATATTTATTTCATAAGCATTTAAGATTTCTTTAAAGTATTCACAAAACATCATTTTTTATAACCAAGGGGGTTTTGTCCACTTTTCAGTTAAGGGCATGGGGGTTTTGTCCAGGTGGGTTTTGTCCTAGGGAGGTTTTGTCCTAGGGGGGTTTTGTCCGTACCTCACAAGGACATACACCATCTGTTTGCTGAAAGGGCTTTCTTCTAAATGATTTTATTTAACCCAATTCCACATGCCACCATTTCATACTTATGTATCATAGTTAAAGCAAAAAGAAGACATATTAAATTAATTAAAATTGTTGAAGTTATTTCAGCGCATTCTTAATATTCCCTTTTTTACTCTCCTTAAAAGAAAAAAATCCTATAGGGTTGTTAAGCTTTTGACATATTTCAATTTGTAGTATGCACCCATACATAAGACACTAAACATAATGATAAAAGGAGATTTAGAGAATATTTGTTTATTTACCTTTTATCCTTTTGTTTAACCTATCTTTTGAATAGTCTTCGGTATCTTCGAACATTACCCTAATATTTATGTTAATAAAAATGTAATCACATGTAATCAGATGTAATCATGATTACATTGCAAAAGTAATTGTAATTATAATCAATTACATTTGAAAACTGTGTAATCCTAATGTAATCTGTAATCAAAGAAAATGAGAGTTATTGTAATTGTAATCGATTACATTGGTATGTAATCGACCCCAGGTCTGTCGATTACATTGGTATGTAATCGACCCCAGGTCTGACCGTGAAATGTTTTATGAGTATCATTTTCAGTTTTATTTTAGTTGAATGTAAAATTTTGTTTTATAGTTAAGTTTTGTTCCTTTTCAGTTCCCAAATGTGCTGGCATACTGTATGTCAAAAAGTGCCATAGATCAGTTTACTAAATGTATTGCCTTAGGTGAGTTAATCATTGGGATTTATGCTGAGCCTGGACAGCTCATTCAGTTAGGCTTGAGTGTATCAATCCAGGGGTGGTGGTTTTGAATCCTAGCTCAGGCTGATATCCTTTCTGATATTTGACAAAAGTCGATTTTCACTAATTAATGAATGTGAATAATCTAACTTAGAGAGCAGATAGAGGATTGGATTGGATATTGCGGTAGCAGTAGTGAGAGAAATGTTAGGAATCCATGGTCAGGTGCTTCAGTCACTACCATATGACCATGTTAGTAGAGGGTGGTGTTCAACATCTTTCAAACAATCTATCATTGGCTTTGTTATCTCAACCTGCTCAAACATTTGGACTGTTCCAATTTAGAAGCTGATATGTGCAAGAAATGGGATGTTGATAAATATAGGATTGGTGTAGAATATAGCTCAGAATATATTTTGCCCCCAAGGAGTAAAAATGTGAATTTGATTAATCCTTTTCCAAATGGCAAATGCTCAGGCCGGTTTAATGTTAAAACAGTTGAAAATTTGCTTGATGTAAAATTTAGGGAAAAAGAGAAAGTGCCTACAGTTTGTATTTTCTTTTATTTCTTAATGCTTTCTGACACTTTCTCAAAATCAGATAAGGATGGCAAACTGTGCAATATTGGTTTAAGGTTTTATATATGAGGTGGGATCTGGAAAAAGGGCATTTATGGCATTTGAGAACAACATGGATCCAGATAAGCCTGTGCATATGCACAGTCTGATCAGGACCCATGTTGTTATTTAGTAGCTTTTCCATGGACTGTAGAAACAATGGGCCGCTAACGAGTTCCAAGAGTGATTTCCCTTGGTAGTTATTCCCCTTTAAATTTTGGGTTGTTCCGCTTCCGGTTGGGGCTACAGATAAGAGGGGTTAAGGCGTTTCAAAATGCAAAATATCTTAAATTTTTCATCAAACCCTGTGCTGTGGGTATTCAATGAATCATCCTGTCAAAACGATTCAAAATTATAGCCATAAGGTTTGTTGAAGATTTAAAATAAATATTTTAGAAGAGTTTACCCCTCTTATCAGTTGCCATGTACTGTTGTTATATATCAAGTATCATTCATCAACCTGGTTTTTTTATTCCCCCATAAGAAATAGGTTAGGAAAACAATGATATGAAAGGACAAACTGCTGATAATAAGTGATTTCTCCCTTTTCCTTTAGTATTCAGTTTACTATGATTTATGCATATTTTGCCTTTGATATAAAATATTTTGTAACATGCAATCAGCAACGTTTCAAAATTAGAACAGTCTATTTGACATGATGCAATTTGGGAAAGGATTAAACTTCCAAAAGAATTTTTGTTTGACAATTAGTTGTAAAATTACGTAATGCGGGATGAAAGTTGGAATGTTGTCGTGTCTACTTATCACGTCCTTCCTATAGATCTTTTGTCCATTGGGGTTAGTGTGATATACACAGTAACTTGTTATTTATCTCGTGCTAGATAATCAAAGGAATTTGATTGGGATGATATACACATACACGTGTCAATCTCCTTTCGTCGGAAGACAATTAATTCTTTATCCCTTTCCAAGCAATAAAATTTAAGTATGTTATACTAGACGCTAGGTCACTAAATATCCGTTGCGGCAACTTGCCGTGATTTAAAAGCATATTCAGAGAGAAAAATATGCCTCATTTTACTTTAGTTTTCATATTTGCAACGTCTTATGCTAACCATTAAACTCGAAGTGGGGAGCCTGATTAAAAAGTATGAAACAATCATGATATGAAATTGTTAATTAATTTCAAATAAGGACACGCGGCATAGCATCATCTATGAATTGAAAATAAACCCATTAAAATTATATTCTGAAAAAAGCTGTTTTCTACAGTTTACAAATGATAAATAACTATCTAGAAAAGAGCAAAAATTCGTATATTTTTTTACTTATTATGATGTCAGATTATTAGAATTAACACTATTTCTATATAGACATATAGAGTAAAATCCAACCGGAACTACCCAGTAGATTCAAGGGAGTTAATCTAATAGGTAAATTAGAGTTATCCCTCGAACCCGGTAGTGTCCTATTAGAGAGCATCATGGGTCCTGATCAGCATGCACTTGGGTGTAGCCTGAACTTGAAACATGGAAAATCTTAATTGCTATAAGGGGCATTTTTATTATACGCCCGAAGGGCCCCGCTCGTCCGTCTGTCCGTCTGTCTGTCCGTCCGTCCATCCGTCCGTCCGTCTGTCCGTCCGTTAGCAATTTCTTGTGTGCGCAACTACTCCTACAGTTTTGATCGGAATTTGATCAAACTTGCCACAATTAATCTCCATGGTGTCTAGTTGTGCACCGCGCTTACGGAATTCAGATAACTCTTTTCGTTCTTGAATTATCTGCCCTTGAATTAAAAAAAAATGCCCATTTTCTTGTGTGCGCAACTCCTCCTACAGTTTTTAGCTCCACTGGCCGAAGGCCAGCGAGCTATTGTCATGGCGTTGTGTCCGTCGTGCGTGCGTGCGTCCGTCCGTCCGTGCGTCCGTCCGTCCGTCCGTTAACTTTTTCTTTAAAAATCTTCTTCTCAGAAACTACTGGACCAATTTTAATTAAATTTCACAGAAATGTTCCTTGCATAGCCCTCTTTCAAATTCCTTCAAAGAATTCAATTCCATTGAAAACTCTGGTTGCTATGGTAACAAATACGAATTTTTAGAAAAAACTTAAAAAATCTTCTTCTCCCAAACAACTTATCAGATTTCTTTGAAATTTGACAGGCATGTTCCTTTGGTGACCCTTTTTCAGATTCCTTGAAGAAATTTTGATAATTCGAAAAACATGGCCGCTGTGGGCGGGGCTTATTTTCCATATATGGCGCATAGTGTAATTTTAAAAAATCTTCTTCTCAAAAACTACTGGACCAATTTTAATTAAATTTCACAGAAATGTTCCTTGCATAGCCCTCTTTCAAATTCCTTCAAAGAATTCAATTCCATTGAAAACTCTGGTTGCTATGGTAACAAATACGAATTTTTAGAAAAAACTTAAAAAATCTTCTTCTCCCAAACAACTTATCAGATTTCTTTGAAATTTGACAGGCATGTTCCTTTGGTGACCCTTTTTCAGATTCCTTGAAGAAATTTTGATAATTCGAAAAACATGGCCACTGTGGGCGGGGCTTATTTTCCATTATTCGGCCAGTGAGCTATTGTCATGGCGTTGTGTCCGTCGTGCGTGCGTGCGTCCGTCCGTCCGTGCGTTCAACTTTTAGCTCACGTGAAGACAAAGTACTCAAGGTGAGCTATTGTAATCGGTGAATGTCCGTTGTCCGTCTGTCTGTTGTCTATCGTCCAACAATTGCTTTAAAAGTCTTTTCCTAAATCACAAGGCCAAACGACCTGAAACTTTGCAGGGATCTTCTTTGGGTTAAGCTCTACCAAAGTTTTAAAAGGAATTTTATTCCTTTTGAAAACACAGGAAAAGGGGCCTTATTTACATTTTCACTGTTTCACTCTAGTGGCCACAAATTTGGCTCAATCCTATTGAAACTTGGTCATAATTAAACTGGTCAAAATAATTGTTTAAGCATACAGAGATCTTAATGACATTTCCAATGTTTATATACTGAAGGCCACAAATTCAGCTCAATCTGAAAAAACAACTGGTCAAAATAATTGTTTCAGCATACAGAATGAACCTTTTTGAACATGGAAAGGTTTTGTGTTAAAACATGGGAAAAGGGGTCTTTATGACATTTTCTTACACTGAATTTGATTGAGTCAAAGTGTTTGTCACTTAAAAAGAGAAGCTTGTCTTGAATTGGGCAGATCTAGACTAAGAAAGGGGGTCTTAATGATTTTTCTGTTTACATTCTGGTTTATGAAGAAATAAAGAAGGAAGTAACACTCAGGTGAGAGACAGGACCATCATGGTCCTCTTGTTTTGGAATTGTCTTTACAAATTGCAATTGGAAATCACATTTGAAAGCTTTTTGAGTTAGGTTTATATATAAATTCTATGCAGAATTTATTACAGCTGTCGTTGCTGTTAACAGGATAGTTTAATTCACCAATGTTGGTAAAGGCCTTTGGCCTGAGGAGAATCGCCTTGCTGATCATAAAAACTTTTACTTTGTTTCTTATTTTTCATCATTTTAAGCAATTATTATATTTATTGAATTAACCAATTACATTCAATATGTTTAACTGTTTCTTAGTTGCATTTTAAATCAATAACCTTATTGTGTATAATCAAATAATGCATAGATGAATGATGACCTTTTCGTACAGGTAGTTTTTACAGAAATTTGGGTATGAAGTAAAAGCCAAAATCAACCAAACCTGACAGAAATGTTCCTTGGGTAGTCCCTTTTAAGAATTGCTAAAAGAATTGAAATCCATGAAAAACTCTGGTTGCCATGGCAAAGAAAAATGTGAATTTTCTCAAAATCTCGTTAATTACTTTTAACGACATCTCCTCCTAAAATGTCTCCAAATAACATCTTCTCAGGTGAGCGTTCTAGAGGGTCCTCTTGTTACTCTAGCATGTTTATATATCAAACAAGAAGACAAGACACTGAATATTGTTGACTATAAGCTTACTTCAATTAGTATAAACATTCTGTATGTTTGGAAACTCAAATAATACTAATAGATTCCAAAATTCTGTTGTTTTTCTTGCTTACCCTGTATCCACATTCTCTGCACTGTTCTGTTCTTCCATTGAAACTGTTTCCAGTGGAGCGATATAGGGCCACATGGCCCTCTTGTTATCAGAATTTGATCAAATTTGCCACAATGAATCTCCATGGTGTCTAGTTGTGCACATCGCTTACAGAATTTAGATAACTGTTTTCGTTCTTGAATTATCTGCCCTTGAATTTAAGGAAAAATGCCCATTTTCTCAAAAATGCCCATTTTCTCCTGTGTGCTACTTCTACAGTTTCAACCAGAATTTAATAAAACTAGCCACAATGAATCCTATGGTGTCTTGTTGTGCAAACAAAATTTTGATAACTTTTCATGTTTGAATTATCTGCCCTTGAATTGAAAAAAAATGGCCAATTTTTACTGACAAGCCCCTCTCGGGCGTATATGCGCCGCTCTGCGAAGCTCTTGTTCCAGATTGTGGCTCATTTTAACCCATTACCAAACGAAAAAATTCTAGACTAGTCCAAATTCAAAGATGTTGCAGACTACAATTTCAAGCGAATGAAATACATGTATAGCAAATTTTGGTCTTTTGGGGTAGAAAATATTGCGGGAAATGAAGAAATTGCTTGCCACAAGCAATTTTTTTCATTTTCAACAATGTTTTCCAAAGCCTTATTCTTTAGTGGAGTCAAAAGGAGTCACTGTGTGGTAATGGGTTAATATCCGCATTTCAGAATTGGCTCCAAAGCAAGTTAGAGTTAACAGTGTCAAGTAAGTATGTGTATTTTAACACTTTCCCAAACAGTAAAATGTTACGTAGGTCAAATTTGAGAGTCGCAGACAACAAAATAGGTGTTGATAAAGAAAGAATTGTGTATGATGTTGCAAAGAAAATATTGAGGCAAATATTGGAGAAACTGAAAGTGCTAATTATCAGCATTTTCTTCATTTGCCTCAATGTTTTCCCCAACGTTTTCTGTCAGAGATATCATAACCAGGTCTTGTAAAGGAAAGGGTTAATTTTTTAATGTCAAAATTGGGTAAACAATATTTCTGGTAGTAGATGAATTTTGTACTTGTATATTGATCTTACCATACTGTTATTGTTTGATAGCTGTTTATGCTTTATTAGCTCACCTGAGCACGAAGTGCTCAAGGTGAGCTATTGTGGTCGCTTTTTGTCCGTCGGCGTCCGTCTGTCTGTCCGTCCGTCCGTCCGTCTGTCCGTCCGTCCGTCTGTTCACATTTTGTTGTTACCACTCTAGCACCCACAAATATTGACCAATCTTAACCAAACTTGGCCAAAACATGTATGACCATAAGTTCTCGGATGAGTTCGATTTTGAGTCAGATCGGACCAGGAAGTCTGGAGTTATGTGCCCTTGAACGTCAAAAATGGCTAGTTTTGACTTTGTTACCACTCTAGCATCTACAAATATTGACCAATCTTAACCAAACTTGGCCAAAACATGTATGACCATAAGTTCTCAGATGAGTTCGATTTTGAGTCAGATCGAATCAGGAAGTCTGGAGTTATGTGCCCTTGAACGTCAAAAATGGCTAGTTTTGACTTTGTTACCACTCTAGCATCTACAAATATTGACCAATCTTAACCAAACTTGGTCAAAATATGTATGACGATAAGTTCTCGGATAAGTTTGATTTTGAGTCAGAACGGACCAGGAAGTCTGGAGTTATGTGCCCTTGAACGTCAAAAATGGCTAGTTTTGACTTTGTTACCACTCTAGCATCTACAAATATAGACCAATCTTAATCTAAATAGGTCAAAATATGTATGACCATAAGTTCTTGTATGAGTTTAATTTTGAGTCAGATCGGACCAGGAAGTCGGGAGTTATGTGCCCTTGAACGTCAAAAATGGCTAGTTTTGACTTTGTTACCACTCTAGCATCTACAAATATTAACCAATCTTAACCAAACTTGGTCAAAATATGTATGACCAAAAGTTCTCGGATAAGTTTGATTTTGAGTCAGATCGGACCAGGAAGTCTTGAGTTATGTGCCCTTGAACGTCAAAAATGGCTAGTTTTGACTTTGCTACCACTCTAGCATCTACAAATATTGACCGATCAAAACAAAACTTTGCAACAATGTTGGTAACTATAAGTTCTCAGATGAGTTTGATTTTTGAGTCAGATGGGACTAGGAAGTCTGGATTTATGTGCCCTTGAACGTAAATGGTTAGTTTTGACTTTGTTACCACTCTTGCATCTACAAATATTGAACGATCAAGACAAAACTTTGCCACAATGTTGGTGACTTCGAATTTCAGTGTGATTGAAGTAGGAAGTCTGGAGTTATGTGCCCTTGAATTTGACAAAATTGCTGTTTTCGACTTTGTTTACACTGTAGCATCTACATTTATTGACTAATCAAGACAAAACTTGGCCACAATGTTGGTGGCCATAAGATCCTGGATGAGTGAAACTTTCAGCTTGATTTGACTAGAAAACCCAGAGTTATTGGCCCTTGAATTTCACAAAATTACAGTTTTCGACTTTATTTTCACTCTAACAATATATTGACCGATAAAAAAAAACTGGACATAATGTTGATGAGAATTCTTTTATCAGAACAGAGTTATGTGCCCTTGACTGTGTTGTTTTCTTCCACTTTGTTTTTACTGTAACAGCCACAAATATTGATCATTCAATATTATGAAAGCAGTTTTCAGCTGGACCATAATCTCACATCTTAAATTATGTGCTCTTGACAACATTGTGACTTTCATTCTATCTAGGTTCAGGTGAGCGATTAAGGACCATCATGGTCCTCTTGTTCTGTGTTACATGCAATATTCACAAACAACAACAACATCAACAACAGCAGCAACAACAACAAAACACATGAGCCAGAATCAGGAAAAAGGCCAATTATGGCATTTAAGAACAGAGTAGACACTATAATCTATGCTTCTTACAAAAATTGCTACATGTCTTGATTATGATTTTAGAAAAGCTATTGGAACAAGCAGGCTTTAGACCTGGAAGATCTTGTGCAGACCAAATCGCTACGCATCATCATCGAACAATCTCTTGAATGGCAAGCACCACTTTATGTTAACTTTATAGACTTCAAAAAAGCTTTGACATGATTTACAGAGATGTAATTTGGAGCATACTCAGACACTACGGAATCCCCACAAAAATTGTCAACATAATATGCAGTCTGTACAACAATACCACCTGCCATGTTATCCATGATATGAACTTATCAGAACCCTTCAAAGTCCAATCTGGTGTCAGACAAGGCTGCCTTTTATCACCCCTGATCTTCTCCATTGACTGGGTCCTCCTGAACTACTATGGATAAACCAAGAGGCCTCCAATGGAACTTTACCAAGTCTTTAGAAGACCTTGATTTTGCTGACGACATAGGCCTGCTAAGTCATACATTCCAACACATGAATGAGAAAACAGAGCAGCTTCAAAGGGTAGCAAGAACCACTGGGCTAGAGTTCAATATCGACAAAACCAAGTGTCTTCGTCTTAACACAACACAGACCACACCACTCAGCCTAGATGGACAAGAAATTGAGGACATCGACAATTTTACCTACCTAGGAAGTGTAGTCAGCAATACAGGAGGTACAGAACAGGATATCCAAGCCAGAATAGGCAAAGCTAGACACACATTCCTGGCTCTAAGACCAGTCTGGAACAACAGGAACATCGGACTCAAGACCAAACTCCGTCTGTTTGATTCAAATGTAAAGTCAGTCCTACTGTACGGTGCAGAAACCTGGAGAAGAACTAAAGGCCTAGACAACAAACTTCAAGTCTTTGTCAACAATTGTCTGAGAAGGATCTTGCGTATCAGATGGCCAGAAAAAATCACCAATCTGGAGTTATGGCGAAGAGCAGGACAAATATCCATCACCAGGAATATACAGCAGAAGAAATGGAGATGGATCGGGCACACCCTTAGAAGAAAACAGCCCAACATTGCTCGCCAGGCCCTAGATTGGAACCCCCCAGGGCAAAAGAAAGCGTGGACGTCCTGTTAACAACTGGAGGCGTACCCTGGACAGTGAGCTGCGACAAACCAAAATGTCTTGGGGGGAAGCAAAAGCTGCAGCTAAACTTTCTTCTATGTTTTCATCTTTCCCATCCAAAACTTCTCCAGTGAACTCATGGGCGTCCCCATGATGGTTTCTAACTCTTACAAAACCATGTCCATCAATACCATCATCGGAATCATCGGAATCCTCTCTTCTTCTTCTTCTGGTTTCGAAACCTTCATCTATATTATTCCTCTTCTCATCATCTCTATCAACTCTGTCTGCTACTTCTTCCCTTTCCTCCAAGGAACGTCTTCCTTGGGACTGGTTTAATCATTTTCCTGTCTCCTATAGGAAATAAATGATTCCTGTGTAAAGTCCTAACTAACTCTGTGTTTTCAGATCTTACTCTGTACACTGGAATCTTCTCATTCGGCTGTTCGATGACCACATGAACATCTTCCTCAAACCTATCCTGTATTTTGTGTTTGCCTTGGAATGCCAGAACCTTAACAAGTACTCTGTCGCCTATTTCAGAACTAGCTGCGTTCGCTTTCCTGTCATATACTTCCTTCTGCCTTTCCTTCGCATTATCAAGGTGTTTCGCAACGATGTCTCTCGTCTTTTTATGCCCCCGATAGGGAGGCATCATAAATTTGACGTGTCCGTCCGTCCGTCCGTCTGTCCGTCCGTCCGTCCGTCCGTCTGTCTGTCCGTCCGTCATTCCGTCCAAAAACTTAAACATTGGCCATAACTTCCTTATTACTTAACATATTCGCTTCATACTTTACCACAACATTCCTTGGTACATTACCTTTCTGTAGGCATATACTTTGGTGACCTTGACCCCTGGATGACCTTGACTTTGAACATAGATTGGCCATAATTTAAAATCAAAGCGGTGTCGGGGGCATTGTCATCTTACAGTGACAGCTCTTGTTCATTCTTTCCTGCAATTCCTGGATATACTCCGACGATGTACGATTTTCCTGCTCCATCACTTGCTCAAACAAGGAATCTATTGGGAGTTTGGGTTTCCTTCCAAACATGATCTCAAAAGGAGAGTGCTTTGTAGAGCTCTGTGGAGTGCAATTGTAGGCGTACACCAGGGGGTTAACATATTTCTTCCAGTCTGCTTTTTGGTGGTTTTCTAAGGTTCCTAACATTCCTAAAAGTGTTCTGTTGAATCTTTCGGGTCCAGAATTTCCTTGGGGATGATAAATTGATGTTCGAGATTTCTCCATGTTGGTCAAAGTACAGAGTTCTTTGAGTATGTTGGATTCAAAGTTGGAACCTTGGTCCGAATGTATTCTTGTGGGAATTCCATAATGTGAAATAAAGTTGTTATAGAAGGCATCTGCTGTTGTCTTTGCAGTCTGGTTCTTGGTAGGGATGGCCATAGCAAATTTAGTAAAATGGTCCGTTATGACAAGAATATTTCCAATCCCACCTTTAGATGGCTCTAATGTCAAGAAATTCATGCAAACTAATTCCAAGGGATAACTAGTGTGGACATTCACTAGAGGAGCTCTAATGTCTGCCCCACACTTCCTCCTAACACATCTGTCGCAGTTTTCCACCCATTCTTCAGCATCTTTTGCCATACCTGGCCAAAAGAATCTTTCTCTCAAAAGATTAATAGTTCGGTCTCTTCCAGGATGACCAACGTCGTTATGAAGGCCGGTCAAAACATCTTCTCGGTAACATTGGGGTAGAACAAGCTGTTCAATAAAATCGTCACCGTCTTTAATTCTACGGTAAAGAATACCCCGTTTCATAATAAAATGTTGGTACTGTCTCTTCATAATAAAATCTTTTTTAGACTAATTACCATTTGGGACTTTGTTATCAATGACAGCTATTCTCCATCTGTCAATAACTTTATCCTGTCTTTGCTGTCTACGTATCTCTCTCATTTCTATCTGAGCCATAGGCTGTCCCAGATCTTCAATAAGATCAACTAGGTTAATATGAGAACAAATTGTCTCAATAATGGGTTCTCTGTCTGTATCACTACAAATGGCCTTAACTATGTCATTCTTAACTTCTACTCGCTCAACATCAGACTCTTGGACCTTTTCGTGCGGATACCGTGACATAGCGTCTGCATCGGTGTTCTTTAACCCAGATCTGTATTGGATGTCAAAGTTAAATTCTCCAAGAGCTGAAGCCCATCTCTGGCCTGTAGCGTCTAACTTGGCTGACGTTAACACATACGTTAACGGGTTATTATCTGTTAAAACGGTAAAATGGTTAATGGCAAGGTAATCAGAAAACTTTTCTGTTACTGCCCATTTAAGCGCTAAGAACTCAAGCTTATATGCGCTATAATTCTTTTCTGCTCTGTTTAATGCTCTACTGGCATAAGCAATGACTCTTTTAAGCTTTCCATCTGACTGGTACAACACTGCACCCAGTCCCTTCCCTGAAGCATCTGTATGGAGTTCAAAAGGCTTTGTAAAGTCCGGATAGGCTAAAATAGGAGGATTGGTTAAAGCATCCTTCAAATTATCAAATACATGTTGTTCCGCCTCACTCCATATCCAGGCCTTTCTTCTGAGTCGTTTGGGGGCAATAAATCTGCCAAAGGTCTTGTAATCTTGGAGAAATCTTTGATAAATCTCCGATAGTAGCCGCAAAAGGCTAAAAATGAACGAAGTTCATCAGCATTCGTCGGTGTAGGCCAATTCTTCACCTTCTCAATCTTACTTGGGTCTGTCTCAATTCCAGCCTCACTGACAATGTGGCCTAAAAATGGAACCTTGTCCTGGATAAAATAGCATTTATCAGTGGAAAGCTTAAGGTTACACTCCTTAAGACGTGTCATAACAAGGTCCAGGCGTCGTAAATGTTCCTCAAACGTGTCTGAAAAAATAATAAGGTCGTCTAAGTAAATGACGCAAATAGTCATATTGTAGTCTGCAAGACATTCCTCCATCAGGCGTTGGTATGTTGCTGGGGCGTTTGTAAGTCCAAACGGCATTTTTACATATTCGAAAAAACCCAAATTAGCGACACTGAAGGCTGTCCGTTCTTTGTGAATGTCCTCTACCTCCACCGGATGGTATCCTAACTTCATATCAACTGTTGAAAAAAATTTGCTACCTTGCAAGACATCAAACATTTCCTCAATCTTAGGAAGGGCATAAGCGTCCTTAACACTCTTGTTGTTCAGCATACGGTAATCCACACACATGCGTAACTTGCCATTGCGCTTGCGCACAAGTACGACATTTGAAGACCAAGGTGATTTAGACTTCCGTATAATTCCGGTAAACAAAAGCTGTTCCAGATGCTGCCTAACTTCAGCAACCATAGCTGGAGGGATCCGTCTTGGCTTCTGCTTAAAAGGTATTTCGTCAGTAAGGTCAATCCGGTGTTTGATTTTATCACAAAATCCAATATCAGATTCTCCTGTTGAGAATATATCTATGTGTTTGGTTAAAAGCTGGGTAATCTCCTTAAGCTGGTTGGAGTCTAACTTGTCATTGGTGTCAATATGTATTTGACCCAAGATCTGCTCTTCCAAAGCTTTATCTTGTTGAGGGGTAACTTCCTCGATTAAAACTGGTTGCAGCTCACATAAAAGAGCTCTTGGTGAAATAACAACACTGTTCAGTGTAACATTCGATAATGTAACATCAACCTCCTTCGTCAAACCATACTTGTAATTAATAACTGCTGGAGTGATGTCGACAAAATCTGGTAAACTGGAATCTTTCATTTCATGTATCAGGGCACTAGTATCCTGATATGATAATTCTTTGTCCGTGTAACCACGTATAGTTTTCGTCTCATTTGGACCTTAAACATTATCCAAAATCTCATGTCCCACTAAACAACTGAAGAAGTCACCTGACCACCTGACCAAATTTGAGGGAAATCAATGAAGTGGAAAAAACAATATACCATGTGATCAGAATTGGAGGGAAAAGATCATTAACCCATGTCATGGTCAGAACATGATAAAAAGGAGCTTATGATGAAATCATGGCAAAAGTGACCCTACTACATATTTAATTTTTCCAATTAAAAATCCACTGCAGACGTCAAAATGGAGGATGAAAAAGGCAGGATTTTTGTAAAAATTAATATAGCACAGAAAATATTGAGGCTAAAGAAGAAAATGCTGATTATCAGCATTTTCTTCTTTTGTTTCATTATTTTCTCAAGCCTTTTCCACAAGAGATGTCAAAAACAAGACCTTGTTTTAGAAAAGGTTTTAAAATATATTTTCTTGTTCCCAATATACCAGTATATGGGTACTTTTTCATCTTACAGCCCGGGTGTGATTGTAACAGAACTGCATAAACGTGGTGGAATGAGCGAGGAAGATTATGCTAAGGTATTTATTATGGAAAAGTCATTTTAATGTTTAAATTTGCCTTGGCCCAGTCATCAATTTTGTTAGTAAAATAACCCTTCAAAGATTTTGATTCCCATTATTAGTGACTTTTTGTCCAGGGAGCTAATGTGACAACCAGGTTGATGTCCCGCCGGCGTTGCGTCTTCACTTGAAAAAACTTTAACCTGGTCAATATATCGTGCACTATTACAGAAAGTGCCTTGATATTTCACACATAGATAGATCTACTTCTCACCAAGATATTTTATTTAGAACCATGACCTTTGACCTTTATTTTGAATTCTATTATAGATAGAGCCTTGATATTTTATTCATAGATACTTCCGGTAATGACCTTTCATTTAAGAACATGACCTCTGACATTGTGACCTTAAAATTTGACCTTTTTTGCGACAAGCACTTCTATAGGCGAGCTATGTTGTCTGTGGACAACTCTTGTATTATATCATCAATCATTTTGATATTGTCCTTTTTGAACAGGTAAAGTTCAGGAGGGAACAAAAAAAGATCCTTGATGGACAGAGACAATCTATCCATGTACAGAGACCAATTTATTTGATATTTCGATTTCATGTTTTTACCTGTTTGCATTTTTGAATAACTAGTATGAGCCCATTTAAAAGTTAAGAGACTAATATTTAGATTGTATTTCTATCCCACCTGTATGAATCCTTTTGAATCCTTGAAAGTCGAATTATGACCAAAAGTAGATGTCACAGGGGTTTTCTCTTGGCCAAATGCATCATGTATATCTTTCAGTTTCTGCAACGAAGCAGTGAGACCCATCCTCTAGGACGTCCGGGTCAAGTTAATGAAGTAGCTGGTACCATAGCTTTTCTGGCCTCCGACAATGCTTCCTTCATAACCGGTGCTCATATACCTGTCGATGGAGGCAAACATGCTGCTTGTCCTAGATAAAGTGTTACACAATCACAGAGCAACAGACAAAAGGGGGCTGGAGGCATTCTGAATTTGTTAAAACTTACTTTAAATCTTAGTTCAAAAACAGGAATTGTGGAACATTTAACCCATTCATGCACATTGACGCACATTTGATGCCCCTCTAGATAAAGGCTAAACGGAAAACGTAGAAAATGAAAAGAATGTTGTTTGTGACAAGCAATTTCTTCATTTTCCACAGTGTTTTCTTCAACAACTTGAGAATGTTGTCTGCAACATCTTTGAATTTGGACAAGTCTAAAATGTTACCATCTGGTAATGGGTTAATGAAATATTGCATTTTGAAAAGCCATTATCTCCTATTATCAGTGGCTCTGCAATCCTACATAGCAAAATTTTGTTATTGGTCCAGGCTAAAAGAAATTGCAGAAATCAAAATCTATTTTGGTTTCTTAGCCCATTCCCACAAAATGACCCTTTTTGACACCCTACAGGATTATGGCTATAAAAACATTGAGGAAAATTAAGAAATTGCTTGTGACAAGCAATTTCTTCATTTTCTGCAATGTTTTCTATCCAGAGAGACAAACAAATTTAAAAATTCCATTTACTTGAAACTGTCGTCTGCTGCTGCAACATCTTTGAATTTGGACAAGTTCAAAATTTGTTGTTTTGGAAATGGTTAATGCAATGGACATGTATTCCAATTCAGAAATGTAGAAAACATGGCGGAAAAAGGTGGAAATGGTGGATAAAGACAAAGTAGACCTATTGCTTTTCTTTTTCCTGGATGATTTATTTAGTATTCTCTATTGATGTCATCAAAACCAAGTACACTATTTGTGAAAACATATTTGTATCAGGTTTTGAACTTTATGCAATTTATGTGATAAGTTGAAGCTAGTCTATAAGTAAATTTATTGTAAACCCTTTCCCAAATGGCAAACTTTTAGATAAAGATGGGATTTGTGTACAATACAGGAGAGCAAATATTGAGGTAAAAGGAGAAAATGTTGATTGCTAATAGCTAGTTTGAAACTCAATGATCTTTGGTTAAAATGCTAAGTCAGTAGAATTTGATTTAGTTTGTAGATACAGATTTTAAACTGAAACTAGAACTTGTTTAAACCATTCCCAAAATCCTAAGATGATCCAATTCAAAAGCTGATGCAGACGATAAAATGGATGTTGTTAAAGATAGAATTTGTGTATAAGATGGCACAGAAAATATTGAGACAAAATGAGAAACTGCTGGTTATCAGCAGTTTCTTCTTTTGTTTCAATGTTTTCCCAAGCCTTTTCTCTAAGGGGCATCAAAACCAGATCTTGTTTGGGAAAGGGTTAAGGTCCTCAAAACGAAGTACACTATTTGTGAAAACATATATGAATTTTATTGGGTATTGAACTTTATGTGATAAATTAAAGCTAGTCTATTTATAAGTAAACCCTTTCCCAAATGACAAACTTTTAGACCATTTTGAATGCTGATGCAGACGACAAAATAGATGTTGATCAAGATAGGAGTTATGTATAATACAGGAGAGAAAATATTGAGGTAAAAGGAGAAAATGTTGATTGCTAATACCTAGCTTCAAACTCAATGATCTTGGGTTGAAGTGCTAAGTCAGTAGAATTTGATTTAGTTCGTAGATACAAACTTAAAACTGAAACTTGAAATTGTTTAATCCTTTCCCAAACAAGACATGGTTTTGATTTCCCTGGGAGAAAATGCTTTGGAAAAGATTGAGACAAAAGAAGAAAGTGCTGGTAACCAGCACTTTCTCCTTTTGCCTCAACATTTTCTTAGCTATAACAAACATACTTTTTTTGTTGTCTGTAACGCCTTTCAAATTGGACCACCCTAAAATGTTGTCGTTTGGGAAAGGATTAACAAACTCTTTCTTAGAAAACATGGATAGGTAAGAAGAAATACTGATTACCAGAATTTTCTCCTTCATCATGGGTTCCTGTGCTATAAGTTAGATTTTCTGTATGAGATGGCATTAATTTTGTCATCTTGAACTCGATTCTAATTCAAGTTAGACCAGAAAGAAATATTGTTGTTTGGTAAATGGTTACACAATGTTGTATTTAGTAACACTTATGATATCTACACAGTACCGGATATTCTCTAAGTCTTTATTTTATGATTTGTCAATATACATGTTTATGAGATGAAATAGCTCTTATATCATAGTCTATGATTAACTGTAAGTTCAACAGATTTATACAATTGACAGGCACTGAATTTTGCTAATCAAACTTTTTAGAGGCTATTTCAAATTGAAATGAGTTGCAGGCATTTAATTGAACACTTTCCTAAAGGCTAAACAGCAAAAACATTGATGATTCCAGTTTGAAAGCTGATGTAGACAGAAAATTATGAGAACAAGGATGTGTGCACAAAATAGCATAGAAAATATGGAGAGAAAAAGGAGAAAATGTTGATTATCAGCATTTTCTTCCTGTGCCTCAATGTTTTCCAAAGTCTTTTATAAAGGGCTCGTCAAAATCAGGTCTTGATTTGGAAAGGGCTTACATGAAGCATATATTAATTAACATATTCTCGAAATTGATTTTAATAAATGAGGGACATGATGTAATAAGATCTATTTCCTTCTTTTATCAAACTATTTTCCAAAGCTTTTTAGGCAGTAAGAAGTTGCAATCGTTTAGAAATGAATCAATGAAATCCCGACCTCAAGAGTTTTAACCCTTTCCCACACAATGACGCTTTTGGACGCCCCACAAAATAAAGGCTTTGGAAAACATTGTGGAAAATGAAGAAATAGCTTGTGACAAGCAATTTCTTCATTTCCCACAATGTTTTCTACCAAGAAAGACCAAAAAATGTTGAATTTTGTTCAATGGAAATTGTCGTCTGCAACAACTATGATTTTGGATTAGGCTAAAATTTTGTGCCATTTGTTAGCTATTTTGATACTTGTTAGGAATTTTAAAGAATATTAGTAATAAAGATTTATATCTAGAAAAAAAAGAGTTCTTATTATTTGATGAAACCTTGTTAATACCTTGTAGAAGGATTGATTGATTAATTGGTTGATTGATTGGAGTTTAATGCCTCTTTCAACTACTATGGCAGTAGCAGATCCAGAGGGGGTTTGACGGGTTCAAACGAATGTCCCTCTGTAGCATGATTATTTGATTTTCATGCAGAAATTTAGTCAAAATTGTGTAATTTGTACATTCGTCGCAGTATCATGTATCCATGGTCATATCGCTGAGACTGGAACACATAACCATGGATTCTTGGTATTTCTCCTGCCATTGCTACCACAATATCCAATGTGAGCCTCCAGCTGCTCTCTCACATGATGATTTACGCCCATTGGTGAGAGACAAATTACTTTTGTCAAATGTCAGAATGGATTTGGACCAAGACAGGGTTCTAACTCGTGACCCCTGGATTGACAGACTCTGATGTTACTGCCTCAGCTATCCAGGTTTAGCCCAGTAAAAGGAAGACTTGACCAATCACTGCTGTAAGTCAAATAAATGATCGACCAATCAAATAGCTCATTGTAGTACCAACTCTAGGTATTGAACCCATTATTGCGCAGTGAGGCCTTTTGACTCCCTAACAAGAAAGGGTTTGGGGGAAACATTGTGGTAAATGAAGAAATTGCTTGTGACAAGCAATTTCTTCATTCCCCACACTGTTTTCTATCCAGAGAGACCAAAAAGTGTAGAATTCCTTTCAGATGAAAATGTCGTCTGCAGCATCTTGGAATTTGGAACATCGTATTTTTTTCTTTTAAGTTAGGATCTGGAAAAAGAGAGCCCTTAATATCTTGAGACCAATACCGGTATATGGATCCAGGTCAGCCCCATTTTCCCGTTTTGATCAATATCTTCTTTGCTATATTTTACAAAAAGCCTTTCTTTTTCAACATGCAGTTTGTTGTCTACAGCAGTTTTCAAATGCGTGTATAACTTTAAAAAGTCTTTTCCATGAGGAAGTCCCCCCATTATTATTGTTGTAAAATATACGAATTTTGATTTAAATGCTACACCGACACACTTGTTTAGTATTTACTAGTTGGGCTTTGTAAATATCAATTAAATTTGATAGAAAAAAAAACTTGGATGTTTTTAAAAGTTCTTTACAAGGAATCTGTTATTTTGAATTATTCTCAAAATTCTCTGAAAAGTGTTCAAAAGCATGTTTCAATTTACATATCAATCTTTCATGTAATAAGAACATTATTTCATATTTCTGAAGCCTAGAAACAAACAAATCAACTGAACGCGCCAAAAACAATTTTCTTAAAAGAATTTTCCATCAAAACCGGTTCAACAAAGGCATATTTTCCTGCTTTGTAGCACAGATGACATGAGCATTTGTGAAAACCACAGTATTTATTTTTGATTGAAGTAGTGTTTATATTCAATCGGTAACTAACTGTTTACAGTTTTCTTCCAAAAATTTGGAAGGGACCATACCATAGTCGGTCATTTATCCTTTCCTCTCTATCCTCCCGTACGTAGTTCCGACGCAACTAAGAAACAGTTAGCGATAAACCCTTACACAAACAAGACCTGGTTTTGACGTCCCTAAAAGAAAAGGCTTGAGAAAACATTGAAACAAAAGAAGAAACTGCTGAATGTAGCAACCTCCATCGACGAGAAAATCAAGGGCGATAATTTAACAAATTTCCGGAAAAGTTGACCTCACTTAGGGTCATGTGGAATCGCGCGAATTATGCAAAAATAGGGGTTTTCCTGACGTCATATGTTACGGGAAACTAAAGTCTAAAGATAGAACTTGATGAACTCGGCTGCCTTTAGCGTGAACTGATTTTAGAACAATAAATGCGAACTGGAAGAAAAATTGATTGACAATATTTTTTCGGAAAAAATACGAGTTCACGATTCAGATGGCCATGATAGTGTAGTTTAATCATTTATTTAAGCGAAAAATGTTACTTGAAACAAAAAAATTGCGCGGAACTAAAAGTTTTTTACTGTTTTTTTGACTTGGTATCGTCCGTAAAGCGAAACCGGAAGTGGTCCAAAATGACCTAGAAAACTTTTGACAGTTGGTTCTGAGGCTGAATTAAGCCGATATTTCACCTCAGATGTGCCTATGAAAGGCCAATTTGATGAATTATCAGTTTTGGAATATGTTTAGGATATCTTATTGCTAGATATACAAATTGAATTTAAAAAAAAATAGGTTTTATGGATTCGTCCCCAAAACTCAACGTACCTTTTGTAACCAGGAATGAATGACCTTCACATCTCGTATCCCTGCTACACATCGATGCTGTGCATCATAGCTTCTTTACTTTACCATATTTTTTGGTTGTAACAAAATACTTTTATTGATTTTCTGCTTGTCCAATGATTATTTTACCACATTCTTATCTTGATTTCAACTGAAGACTTCAGTGAAGTTGAAACATGGGTATTTTATGATTTGATACAATGGAACATTGAGATTTCCAAACCCTTTACCACACAATCCTTACTATTAAGGATTCAGAGATGCCATATAAAACATTGGGGGAAAAGGAGAAATTTTGGGAGTAAATGAAGTAGCATTCTTATATAGTTTTTTTTCTTTTCTTCATAAATCAAATTAGATATATTAATTTACATGTATTTGATTCTTGTAAATACTTAATTCTATTTGAAGTCTGATCTTCAGTTACATATTTTTTGTCAGATCCTTCATGGCATAACATAATTTCAAAAACAAACTGATAAACAATCATAGCAATCTGTTATCAGCACTTTACAAAATGATATCTGGTTTGAATGATGGAATTTAATAGGATATAAACAATATAGGAAAAGTAGACAATATTGATAAATGTTATTTTTTATGGCTGTTGAAAATCTTAATTGTCTGACAAGGTTTTATAATAAAGCTTATACCACTTGAAATTAGTAGTTAAGTCAACATGCCTTTGACCAATTACAATGTACAAAACATAAATTATGGCCAAGGCAATAATATAAATACAAATATGCATACATGACATACAATATAAACACAGACTATTTCAAGCTAAAAATACAGACTACTTAGTTTGGAATATTCAACACTAGACAGAAACAGTAATTGAAAGTGTTTTCTTCAAGACACAGCATCATAATTTAGAATATTGGATCTATTCCTTTTGTTGAAAGCTTGGTCAACTGCAGACACTCTTTTGGTATCTGTGAATACAAACTTTCCTCCCAGATCAGAGAAAGCAAAAAGTGTTTGCAAATTGCCAAAAGAAGATTTCCAGATTGATCGTTCACACTTGTTTCCATCTTCATGATTAAAACAACAAATTTTCTCTCTCTAACTTTCCATTCTTTCAAATTTGAAGTTGCTTGTTCCCTCCCAAATCAACAGAATCCCCAAGGCACGCTCTTTTAAATTCCGTCTGAAGACTGGTAGGCCTACTGCTTTCCTGAAATAGAAAGAAATAGGAGAGAGAACTTTAGGAGATAAATAAAAGATCATTTTCATATCTACACAGTTCATGATACATTTTCAAAAGAGCCCCTATTTGCACTAGCATTAACCTTCATTTTACACATTGTAAAATAGGTGGGTGGGGTAATAATATTTTGTTGATTTAACATATACATCCTTTTTTGGGCTCTCAAACCTTTAGATATTGGAGACAATGTCATTCTTATGCACAATGTATTTGAAGTCATCAAAATGAAACTCAAGTTCAAAAAAAATTTTTATTTTGTCTTTCTCCTTTATATTTGAAATTTAGCCCAAATTTTATGGTCAATCCGACTCATAAATCTTAAAAAAAAGTCACAATAAAGTCAGCAAACAGATGAATTTGACAATTATTATTAATCTTTGATGATATGACCACCAAATGAACACTAAATTAACTGCATATTATGCAGCATATTCTAATTACAGGGTGAGGTCAAGTTTTCCTGAAAAAATGAAATTTGTGTTTTCAGAAACGCGATTTTGGGCATTTTGTCATAGTTTTTTTGACATAAAGAAAAAATTTAACCTAATTAAACTATATATTTTCTTAATTGTATTGATGAGATCTTCCAGAAAATATATAGTTTTTACAGATTAAACTTTTTTCTGAAAATGAGTGGTGGTTGCTACTGAATGAGCGAATGAGTGACTTAAAAGATCAACAACAACAACAGTTTCTTCTTTTGTCTCATTGTTTTCTGTGCTCTATTTTTCACAAATTGCACCTTAGGCATCATCCATGTAGCTGCGATATCATAGCCACAAACTTGATGATGGGTATCAGGGGTCTCGTTTGCCTAAATTTGGGGCCGTTATTGGGCCCCATTCCCAAAGGCATAAAGTATCTTTTTTTCCCCAATTATCTGGTGAAAATTCCCAATGAGGACCCCGAATGCCCCATATTAAGACCTCATCTTCATTTACAAACATTTTGAAGAGAGTTTTAAAGTAGATTCTTTAAACAAGAGTATGTACAAATGCATTTTACATCACTACAGTCTAATTTGCTGCTGAAACTGAGTGACAGTATGAATACAAACTTGTTTAAGTTTTTCCCAATTAAGGTAAAAACGTCGGTATTTTTCCCCATTTCACTGGCCCCTAACAAAAATTGGTAACAAGACCCCTGGGTATTGGTGGGTACTTCGCTTCAAAATTGAATTGAACTTTATTTGAAAGTGATTTCAACTTAAACAGATAAAGGCCTGTTATAGCGTGACTCGTAAAACCAACTAATTGGTCATAAAAAGAATTTGATTAGTCCATTTATTTTGTCTTCCTACGCAGTGCCTTTGAAATATTTTGAAAATCTACTTGTCCACGGACAAGTGTTGATCCAAAATTGACTTGTCCGTATCAAAAATCAACTTGTCCGTACAAAATCCATATATTTTTCAATAGCTTCATTTGTTTATTGCATATCTATTATGACTGTCTAACTTTTGTCTACAACAAAATTCGTACATTTAACTATCAGTAATTAGGCCTACATTGTATGAAAAAATTGTGAGAAAAAGAAAAAAACACACTTTTTATTATCTGATTTTGTTATTTTTTGAGGAGGAATAAGGAATTCTTCAAGTTGACGTATAGTATGTAACCATGACACAAAAATTGCTAAGCGTTACATACGCTTCACAAGTGGCCATGTGTAATAAGCAAGTAGTGAACATTTGCATGAACAGTTTTGGTTTATTTCAGAAAAAAAATGTCTGGTACTCTGCTTTGACACTATTTGATACAAGTTAAAACATTAAAAACTGTTTGTTTGGGCTCAAACAAATCTTGACACTGAAAATGTCACACTTTTGCGTCAATGTTACATACATTTTCACCCTTAATTTAGGTCTTTTAATACTTTATAGCGTAATTTAAAGTATTTGTTTTTGCGAAAAATAAGAGAAAACACCCTGACCTCTGTGTAGGATGATTATTTGCTCAAGCAATTGTCTTTAATATTAAAATATAGCAACATAACATCAGATTGACACAAAAACTCCAATAGTGAATTCTTGCCCATATTTTAGCATGATTTTGGTCAAACTGGGAAAAATGTAAAAATACAAAAGAATAAATGTTCGATTTTCTTAAACAACACTATAGCCAGAATACAGACTTCCCGAAACTCAACACCATTCTGTCAGACATTTGGTCTGACTGGACAGAATTTTCTGTCAGACCTCAGGTCATTTAGTCAGACCAAAATTTTTTTGTGATTTTTTTTTACTATTTGATAATTACAAGAAATGCAGAAGTACAATTTTCCTCATACTTTTTATACGCCGCCGGAGGCGGACGTATATTGGCGTCATCTTCTCCATCCATCCGTCCGTCCGTACGTCTGTCCACTTTTCTTGTCAACGCAACTCCTCCTAAGTTTCTGGCTGGATCTTCTTGAAACTTGGTCAATGTTATCACCTCAATTGGTAGATGTGCATGAAGGAAGGATTTTATGGTTCATTGATTTTTGCCTGAGTTATGCCCCCTTAAAACTTAGTCTCTGGGGCGGCGTATATTGTGACCATGGCACTCTTGTTCCACTTGCTGATAGTGGTTTGCGATTTTTCATCGGCTTTCCTTTTGGCGTTTTCTGGCCTTAACGTATTGAGATTTTTGCACATGCTTTATTGGGATTACATAATGGAAGATAATGAGAATAAGAAAATGTAATCAAAATCACCTGGTCCATATTATAAAGTGATAGCTTGATAACAAGTGTTGAATCTGGCTTTGCCATCCAGGGGCCGGTAGGGCCCACGGCTCTTGATAGAGGGGGTCATCCAACGCAAATACTGAGACAATTAGTGAATAACCAGGGGTTGAAAAATCCACTCGCCCGCTCGCATTGGCGAGTAGAAAATGCCATAGGACGAGTAGATTTGGGGACGAACTAGTCCGACGGGGCGAGTGCAAATTTAGGACTTGAATCACGCTGATTGAGGGGAAAAAATAAAGGGGGATCGAAAAGAAAGTATTTATTTTAAACTTCATATCGGAAACAATAATATTCGCTGTAAAATACAACCTTTCCCTGGTTATGTCGATCAATCCCGAAAGTGAAACTAAACAAGGAAACTAGAGTAAATCTGTGTTACTCATATGCGATGATTTGAGCCAGAAAACACAGTCAATTGATGACGTAGTCATTCCAGTTTCAATATAACCACGTGATTTTTCGCACCCAAATAAGGTTACGTTTTACTATGATTTGTTTACAAAAGTCGTGCGTGCCACAAAGGGAGGGAAAATTGGATGAAGCAATGAAAACAAAAGGCTATCTACGTAGTAAATACACTGACGTTAGATGGTTTTAAACACAGACGTGTTGTCTCTTTCTGTTATGCCGCCTCGCGATTACACAAAGAAATTCTTTCACATTTACCGGGTAGTTGTACAAATTAAACTGGTGTGCTTACTCGACCATTTCGACAGCTAATCTATCTTTCGAATTAAATAAAAAGTAAGTGTTTACAGTAATGTTAATCGGCGATTGATTTATGGTAAAAGATGAAGTCAAGTCTGAGCCACATTCGATTTATTTACCATCTTTTTTAATAAAATTGTTGCCTTATTTGCCTATGACTTTTGAAGTGGCGATCGCCAGCGCGAGCCATGTCTGTCATTTATACCGAAGAAACTTCATTTGTAGAGTCAAAGAGTTATGTTATTTGCATAATAATGCATCCGTAAGAGCCAACAGTCTAAAATTTTCTTCATCTTTAAGGGCGAGTTGGGTTGCCCTAAGGGCGAGTAGAAATTCAGAGCTACAAGTCCTACAGGACTAGTAGGTTTGAAGAAATTTTTCAACCCCTGATAACTAAATGTATCAAGAATTAATAAAATGATAATAGGCCTTTAGTCACAGTAAAGACATTAATTGTATGTTGTCATTCAGAAAAGACTTCATAATGTAGTCAAGCAAAGTGTCATTTGGGCCCAGACTTGGTTCTGAAGGGCGTCAATTTGGATTTTAGGGGGTCAATTTGGCCATGGCCCCCTCTAGATTCAACACAGGATAATATATAAACAGCTGAATAAACTCGACTGAAGGTCAAATATGTCTACTGGTACCCTGCCATACGGCATACATCTATAAAATATCGAAAATATGCAGAAACGCAGGGAACCAGCACTTTTTATTCCAGTCACACAGACCTCATGATAATATGGACCAATCAAAAGCTGGTGCGTAATCTAAAAATAAACCAAATTAACTGTGCTATGAATATGCTTGATATTAGTGATGGGAAAAACCAAGTAGACATGCATTTAAAACTGAAACCTTTCATATTTAGAGGAAATTTCTGGGCCTATGAATTACAATTTTCAATCAGACATTGTACTCTGTATTGTATGCAGGACATTAAGGGACGACAAGATAAGAAATTCAACCAGACCTTGCCAATTTTTGCCGGTCAGGTCCCTAGGTCAGACAGAGTTTTGGGAAGTCTGAGAACAACTGACAGGGCTAGAATTTCCCTAAAGAAATATAACTCGCAATATTTTGCTAGTGTCTTTTGTAACCACTGTGACTAGCTAAAAGGCAAGTTCACTCGCAATCAGGTTTTATATATTATAAAGGTTTTCATTTTGAAAAATAAAAGAGTAATATGGTGCATAATACAGTTGTTCTTTTAAAGAACATGTCTGAAAACTATATCTAGTACAGTTAGTCAATATTTGGAAGTTCAGTTGTTTTGTTTGATTTCTGACAATAGTCAACATAAAATGAAAATTATTCATTTGCATGTTACAGAGACATTAACCTGGGTTATAACATAGTGACACTGTTAGCAATTTGTTAATTTTCCACAATATTTTCTAACCCAACATGGAATATTGAAATTGTTGTCTGCAATGAAAGAACCTTTTTCTGTCTTTTTTTTAGTTAAATCAAGATGACATGGGATGTACTGACCACAGATTTTGGAGGGGATGAAACTGTTAATTTTGGGCCTCGGAAGGAAGCTGGCACAGCTCTGTTCCAGATTGATACAATTGCTACATTATCTAGTCAAAAACAGGTAGTACATCTTTTTTATATTTCTATCTTTTCAATATCAGGGCCTAGCTTTGACACCCTTGATTAAGAAAACTTAGAGAAAGTATAGTAAAGCTGAGCAAATCAGGAGCTCCAGATAACAAGAGATAATGACTTTCAAAATACATTATTTCATTTCATGTACTGTCCATCAAACCCTTATGTTAAGAATACTCACTGGAATCTTTTCACCGAGACTTAAGATTTGGACTTAGAATACCAAATTTACAATGTCTTTAACCCGTTACCACAATGTGACGCTTTTTGACTGACTACAAGATCATGGCTATGGAAAACATTGAGGAAAATGAAGAAATTGCTTATGACAAGCAATTTCTTCATTGCCCACAATATTTTCTACCCTATAAGACCATATTTTTTTTTATTTTGTTTACTTGAAATTGTCATCTGCAACATCTTTGAATTTTGACCCGTCTAAAAATTTGCCGTTTTGGAATAGGTTAATTTCAATTCCCCCCACCCCCCCCCTCCCCCCACCCCCCCTGTGAGCCTGTATTGCAGGATGAGAGTGTTCCATCATCTGTGAAATCTGCTGTGTTGGGAGACCTGACATGTTTTGCTGTGGAGAAAAGTCTTGTTATGAAATCAACATCCATCCTTAACTTTGGTGAGTAATAAAACAGGGAATGAAATTATTATAAGGAGCATTTTTCTCTTTTTCCAAAAAAGTTATATCAGTATTTGTATGCCCCGGTATAGAAAAATTGGGGGCATATTGTTTTTAGCTCACCTGAGCACGATAGTGCTCATGGTGAGGTATTGTGATACCGCTGTGTCCGTCGTCCGTCGTGTGTCGTGCGTCAACCTTTGGCTTGTGTGCACTCTAGAGGCCACATTTTTTGCCCAATCAACCTGAAATTTGCTCAGAATGATTGTCTTGATGAATTCTCGGACAAGTTCGAAATTGGGTCATCTGGGGTCAAAAACTAGGTCACGGGGTCAAATCTTATAAAAACCTTGTGTGCACCCTAGAGGCCACATTTTTCGCCCAATCAACCTGAAATTTGCTCAGAATGATTGTCTTGATGAAATCTCGGACAAGTTTGAAATTGGGTCATCTTGGGTCAAAAACTAGGTCACGGGGTTAAATCTTAAAAAAACATTGTGTGCACTCTAGAGGCCACATTTTTTGCCCAATCAAAATGAAATTTACTCAGAATAATTATCTTGATGAAATCTGGGACAAGTTTAAAATTGGGTTATCTGAGGTCAAAAACTAGGTCATGGGGTCAAATCTTATAAAAACCTTGTGTGCACTCTAGAGGCCACATTTTTTGACCAATCAACCTGAAATTTGCTCAGAATGATTGTCTTGATAAAATTTCGAACAACTTTGAAATTGGGTCATCTGGGGTCAAAAACTAGGTTACGGGGTCAAATCTTAGAAAAACCTTATGTGCACTCTAGAGGCCACATTTTTTGCCCAATCAACCTGAAAATTGATCAGAATAATGGTCTTGATAAAATCTCGGACAAGTTCGAAATTGGGTCATCTGGGGTCAAAAACTAGGTCATGGGGTCAAATCTTAGAAAAACCTTGTGTGCACTCTAGAGGCCACATTTTTTGCCCAATCAACCTGGAATTTGCTCAGAATGATTGTTTTGTTGAAATCTCGGACAACTTTGAAGTTGGGTCATCTGGGGTCTAAAACTAGGTCACAGGGTCAAATCTTAGAAAAACCTTGTGTGCACTCTAGAGGCCACATTTTTTGCCCAATCAACCTGAAAATTGATCAGAATGATTGTCTTGATCAATTCTCGGACAAGATCAAAATTGGGTCATCTGGGGTCATAAACTAGGTCATGAGGTAAAATCTTTGTAAAACCTTGTGTGCACTCTAGAGGCCACATTTTTGCCCAATCATTCGGCAATCAACCTGAAAATTGATCAGAATGATTGTCTTGATCAATTCTAGGTCACGAGCTCAAATCTGAATTAAACCTTGTGTGCGCCCTAGAGGTCACATTTTTGTCCAATCAACCTGAAAATTGGTATACAAAAAGTTATATTATATCAGGTGAGCGCTTCAGGGCCAATGGCCCTCTTGTTTAAAATTAGTGTCCATCTGTCTGTATGTCTGAAAACTAACCATTGGCTATTTTGGGGGCATTCAGGTTTCACAAACACATCTTGTAGATACCAGACTTGGCGAAATACCAGAAATCTTTGTCAGACATTCGGTCTGACATTACTGAATAATATGTCGGACCGAATAGAATTTTGTCAGATAGAACTCATTCACTATCTTGACGGATCAAATGGAGTGCAGACATTTGGACTGACTGTAGCAAAAAATCATCAGACCGAGGGAAATTTTATGTCTGATTGTCTGATGGATTTCGCCATGTCTGAGATACACGAAATAGCCCTATTTGGTGACTTATTTGAAGTCTAAAAGACAAAGTTTTTCGGTGTGTGTGAGCATTTACTTGATGGCATGGAGGTCCCACTACAGTTTATTGAGTTGGGGAGAATACTGAACATGCAGAGCTACTGATATGTTGAAGTAATGACTTTTCAAAATGTAATAGTTCATTTATTGTTTGTCAAACCCTATAATTAAATGAATACCTACAACATATGGTTTGGATTTGAAATAACAAATTTATAATGTATTTACTCCCTGTTATCTGTTGCTCTAAGCATGTGTCTTGTTTATTATATTCCAGAGTCAGAGATTGATGAGATAGAATGGAGTCCAGATGGTCGCTTCTTGGTGGTCGGAGACAATGGAGGGAATTTTGTGGTCATCAGTGGAGAGACTGATGAAATCTTGCAATCATTTGTATGCCATTCTTTCACATTGGTTTTAAATCAAGCGTAAATCCGAAAAGTAAAGCAGATAAATTGAAATGTTGTGGTCACAAGAAGAGAAGCCCATGACATTTTGTGATCTTTTGTATGCCATTTATCATCTTTGAGGGTTTCAAAAAGCTGAAAAAAAATGGGGAAAAAATCTATCGAAAATGAAAGATGTTGCAATATATTTGTGTTCTTGTTTGGGAAAGTTTAAAGCAAAATACCGTATAGCACTTTATTTCTGCGGGGTCCAAATTCTGCGGTTTTTCCAGAAATCAGGCGGGTTAAATTTCTGCGGAACATATTTCTGCAGTCTCTCATTTTGCAAAATCAAAGATTTTATTTCTGCGCTATCAAATCAGTTTTAGTCCGTATCAGACATAGTTTGAAATACAATGCTTAACCAAATATTCTAATCACTCCGTTAGGGTAAAGGGATAATCCCACTCATTTACCGGTATCTATAGAGGCGTTAAGGGAAACAATGCCGTATACAGATAGGTGTGAAAAGAAAGACGTGTCAAACTGTTACCAATCAGTCAAACTTGTTAAATCATTGTTTATTGATTAACGGAAATGGCTTATATACACCTAAGTTAAAGCCGTAGTTACACCATTTTTGAATAGGAAGGCACTACATTGTTATGATATTGTTCTGACTTTCCATCGGGTGCGTGTCCATGTACTGACTAAAATTACAGAATGACAACAACCTCTACATTCAGGATTAATATTCTGCGGATTTTATTTCTGCGGTGCCGTCCACGACCGCAGAAATAGCAGAAATAAAGTCCCCGCAGAAATAAAGTGCTATACGGTATGTAATATTTTCAATGTCAGAATCGTCTACTATAACTCAAGCCCATGTTTTTATTCTGTAGCAGAATTTTTGCTTGTTTTCAGCCCTTGATAAAAGAAGATAGAAAAGTGGATGGGAAAGCCTTCAGAAAGATACTTTTCTCTGGTAATTTTCTTTATTTGAAGAATTGTTATACACCAATGAAATCCCCACATGAAAAGATATTATTATAATGGAAAGCATTGTGCCTCTTACAAATTATCAATTTAAAAATTAGTGTTACTCTTAACCCTTTCCCAAATGGCAAAAATTGTGACTGTTCCTGTGTTTAAGCTTCTGCGGATGACAAAATAGGTGTTGATAAAAATGAGATTTGCATATGTTTTGTACAGAAAATATTGAGGCAAAAGAAGAAAATGCTGATGATCAGCATTTTCTTCTTTTGCCTTAATGTTTTCCCAAGCAATTTTTGTTAGGGGCGTCAAAAACAAGTTGGGAAAGGGTTAAATGGCGAGAATATTTTTCTTTTAATTTGTTTGAAGAATTTACATGTTTCTATGATTTAGTTATATTTGTTGTCTGTTACCATTCCCACACAGTCACAGAGATGCTTTTTGACACCCTATAAGATAACGGCTTTGGAAAAACATTGTGGAAAAAGATGAAATTGCTTGTCACAAATATTTTCTACCTAGAAAGACAACACAAAAAATGTAAAAAATTTGTTTACTAGAAATTGTCTTCTGCATCATCTATGAATTTAGACAAGCTTTAATTTCACGGTTTTCGGAAGGGTCAAACTTGGATGCGTCTCAGTTTTGTGAGAAATGAAAAAGAAAATGTACTATGAGTTTATTTGTGTTCACGGTTAGTTGTGCATGTATTACAGGGGAAGGAGTGCTGGTAGTTTTGGCCGCGGACGGGTACTTGATGATGTTGCAGGATGTCAGTGTCCTAATGTACTATGAGTTTATTTGTGTTCACGGTTAGTTGTGCATGTATTACAGGGGAAGGAGTGCTGGTAGTTCTGGCCGCGGACGGGTACTTGATGATGTTGCAGGATGTCAGTGTCCTAATGCAAGGTCAGTCAGCTAATACATGATAAACAGTGTTCTGCCCATCTCATAAATATTTCCCCTGAAAAAATCCTTATAAACAATAATAGGTAAGAAAGGTAAAACTTAGATTTAACAAATTTTCCTCTTATCTAGTTCAATCCTAGGAAAGCTGTCAGGGAAAAGAAAGAAATGCTGATTACGTTTTCTTCATTTTAACCATAAAGTTTTCGAAATGTTTGTTATTGGAAACATCAGGACCAGGCATTATCTGGTAAAGAGTTCAGATCACAACAATCCTTCACACACAGGACTAGACTTGTCTTCTTGTATTACAGATTTCGTTTCACATGGTGCAGCTTCAGATTTTATTATCGTAAATTACGTACCTAAGCATTTTCCTAAAAAAAATTCAGTTATACTTTCTTGCACATATTTTATACCTGTGTACAATGATAAAAGTCTTTCTAATGTATATTGGGTTATTTGCAAAATATGAATATGAGCCGCGTCGAGCGATTTGGGGTCTTAATGACATTTGGATCAAGTCTGGTTTTTCCGTTATTTAAATGACGTCATTTTCCTACGTAATGTTAGATCGTGTTTGTAAACATATTGAAATCCTTTTTCGCGAGTGTTTTTGTGATTATTTAACGGAATGAAACTTACAGACATGGAAGACGAGTTAGCTGTAAGTATATTTTATTCATTTTAGCAACTGTGCGGCTATTTATGGTGGCAAAATGTGTGAAAAACATGAAAGTCGACCGTGTGTTTCTCAGTGAAGGTCATTAAAAAAACGACGATAAAAATAGCAAGTTTAAAAATAACTGCAACGCTTGCCACATTTATAATCTACCTGGTTCCATGTTTTGTATGCTTTCTAAATTCAATGAATCGTCCCTTGGTCTTTTGCAGAACTTTGTAATCTAATTCTTGATCAGAACTTCTTTAAATCGTTGATTATCTTGTCGGCCTAGATAGATCTCTAGGCCTAGATCTAGTCTAAGTAGATCTAGATCGTTGCATGACTTGCTTGATACAGTACTGCAGTAGATCTAGTGCTACTAAAATGTAAATTAATATGAAACAATTCTGTTTTTGACAAATAATGCATTTGGGCACGTTTACGAGATATTTTGGTTTCATTTTTTTTTCTTCACTTTTTTGACAGTTTAAAGTAATAAATATCTACCAAATGAAGTATCGGAGTACGTAGCGCAGTTGGTAGCACGGTGCGCGTAAATGCCTTTTTACTCTCTCGGCGTGGGTTCGAGGCGCAACGGAGTAAGATGATTTTTCAATTTTAAAGTTTTTATAACATCTGGTTTATCCTTTATTATTTTTTTCGGGACCTTGAAAGCATTATATCAGATCACTTTTGACAGCACATTTTCCTAGCGCAACAGGTAGGCCTATGCAAAAATCTCATCTTATTTTTTTAACAACAATAAAGCCAAAATGGTAGGTTTTATCAAATAACCACATGCTTTAACATAACGAATTTTATAATCCATTAAAAAATCGATTGCACCTAACATGTGAACAAAGATCAGACTTCACAAGCATGCAAGCTGATCTTTGTCCACCCTCTAATAAACTAAATCAAACATTGTTTACTTTTGGCCAAGCACCTTAATTAGAACAGGAGATCAGTTTGTATTTCAGTTTTATTTATTTCAGGAACGAGACCTGTGTTCGACAATGTAGAGAAACTGACTTTCACGTTTGATTTTAGCCAATATGTATGCCTGCCTAACTTTTCAAGACAGATGGGACCGCTGTATTTCATGGTATTGACAAAATTTCATTTTTTTGGATTTTGATCTGACGGTATTCCCAAAAATACAGCTTCCTCATAGATGAAGATCAAACAATCGGATCAGATGGATCTAAAACTCATGGGCCGAATGTCGTATGGTAGATTGGGCTCTCAATACACACGGAAATCAGTCAAGATATTTCTCCATTCATGGTGACAACTGCCTATGTGAATTTTTTGTTTCTACTTTAAAAATGTTATTATGATAAATTGTCTAATTGAATGACATGTTGAGTAACATAATGAAAATTGCCCCAGCGTTCAGGATAAAGAACCCATTATTAGCTCCTCGCAAAGTGTTCCATGAATTACCAACAATGAGCAACAAAATTTTCAATTCTAAGACATCGTAACTAGAACTAACTTCAGTAGGATCAAGCTAGATTTTCCTTATTTATCAAATGTGGGCCGTAATCTTGAGGATATACACACAGTCTGATTCGGATCAATGTTGTTTTCTAATAGCTTCTCTATGAGCTGTAGCAAGCACGAGAAATAATCAGACATCAAATGCATACATGCTGATCTTGTGACATTTTCCAACTCTGGCTTCATACGTATTTAGAAAAGAGAGATAAAGTAGAGACTATACAAATTGTCGTTTCTCGTGCGTTGATTTAACGATTGTTTTTCAAGCCAGAAAAATGTAAAATGGTATTGTATGTGGCGAAAGATGACGAGACAGAATTCAACTATCAAATATCTTATTCAGGTCCAAGATGAAGTTCCATTAACTTTTGTTAATATTTGACAATCTTAAGAATAACGTCGTTGTAAATGCAAAACCTCGTATCTCGGTTTTGGAAATTTTTAAAGGAGAGGGAAAAAAGTGTAATAACTTTTTCCAAACTGAAATGTTTTACTTGAAAGGACATATTGTTCATAAATAATGTATCATTGATACTGATCGGTAAAATTATCTCAAAACCTGCGAGAATTGTCTAAACTGGACACACACGTTTGTACTCTGAAAATCGCAAGAATCGACATACGAGGTTTTGCATTTACACCGACGATAAGCTTTTTTCTAAATGAACAATGATAATCAATGAGCATCATCTCACATTTATTTTTTGTATGATGAGTTGAATCTAAAGTGTTGTATTTCACTATTGGAGTTATGCGGAGAAGTAAACATCTTAATATCGTCGTTTAATTGGCAGTTCATGTGTTTATTGACTGATTGATTGATTGGTACGTTGATTAATTGATTCAAATCTTTGTCCCAACATATTTCATAGGTCACACCCGTTGTTTGGTTGATGGAAGTTTTGCTCACATAACACATCTGTATTAACACACTGACTATGAACGTTGGAGGACCAACTTCATGATTTGGTGAAGAAATCTTCTACGACAAACGGAGCCGGTATGTTTCCAATTGTGGCGATGGATGGATTGGAAAACATACCTAATTGAGTGGTTTATACCCATTACTAGAATACAGTTAGAATGTTAATTTAATCTTAAATTAGGTTTAAGATAATCAAATAGGGAACGATTTTATCATATTTACCGTGACATATTTTCGGACAAAAATATAGTATTTCGTAAGTGTTGTTGTAAACTCTCCTAGCTACGGCTTGAATCATATCGTAGTTACGCTATTTTATAACAACACCAAAGGTTTATCAATATCTTACCGTAAACAGAGTTTATTGAATATCACAGCAATTGTTACTATTAGGTCTGAAATGCTAACAAAGAAACAATATTTTCTGTGAAACGTTCAGCCTGTTAATACTCCTAATCTTCCATTTTATGAAGAATCTTTTTCATGTGTTCAAAGTGACATTTTTCAATTCATCATCAACGATGAATGTTTTTTTTTATCCGAACTTATATTCAGTAGATCTATTTTCCATATTTCTTCCACCATTTTACTTATTAAATTATGTGTAATTATTCATCAACATACTATTTTCTATCAAACCCAATCAAATAAAGAGATGTTTGTGGTTATTACATTAAACATGTGCTAATAAGATTGTCTATACATGTATTCCGCATGTTTATATTTTACAGGAAGTACCAGTATTTCCAGTTTCTGCTGGAGAACAATGTGTACTTGCTGTCAAAGAAAGTGAGAATGCTTCTGAGAAGAAGATGACTACTCTGAAAGACCCTGCATATCGGTTGAATGAAGCACAAAACACACCTGGAATCATGTAGCCTGGAGGACTTGGTCGACAACGTCGAGATTACTTACTGTTTCTTAAACAGTTCGGCCTTACAAACGGCCAGTTTATCAAGACATATTTTTCCCTTAGAATGCTGATTATTGATTAATTCGTGAATTGATATGTAAATGATGTATTTTACAATTAATTGCATATAAGATATTGAACTCTGTGTCGAGAATTAATGTCAAAACCACAAAAATGAACGTTTGTATATTTGTTGAATTAGGTTGCTAGGCAACTAACCGTTCGTTCGTTTATAGAATAGTAATGTATGAAAATGTTTTAAGTTACCATTGTACTCATGCACCATTCACTTTTACATAAGTATTAGTTTCATTTAACAGTGAAAAATATTTTCATGAACATCAAACATATTTCAAATTTTGAAGCGCAATATACGTGACGTTACTGACGTTTATAAGAAATATATATGACGTTCGGAGCGGTGGTGTACTTCGCATGGCTGTTTCGACGGCAATTTTCAAGATATATGTGAAATTTTGATATCAAATGACTCGTAAATGGCCACACTTCAATTTTCAATCAAAAACAAAAATTCGACCAAAATGTCATTTAGACCCCTTTTTGCCTGACGCGGCTCATATGTTTTGCATAAAGGTCAGTGTCAGGTCAAATGAAATCAGGTATAATTATTCATAACTGGGGTGTGTGAAAAATTTGATAATTTGATTGAATTAATGTCTCCTTTGAGTGTCAATTGTACCTGTATTTTACTTCATAGCTGTGTTCGGAAAGCCAATCCAGGGTTCTCGAGTTTGAACTCACCTGGGCAAATATCATTTCTGATATATGACAAAATCATTTGCTTCCTGCCAATGGATGATTTGTGAATTAATCAGCTAACTGGGATGAAAAGCTTGTGGCTCAGTTTAGATGGTATGTTTGTCCTGGAGCAAGAGACACTTGTTAAGGTGCACAAGCTACTCCTGTATTACCTGTGAGATATTTAACATGCCATTTAACATGACATTAACCCTTTCCCAAACAAGACCTAGTTTTGACGTCCCTAATAGAAAATGCTTGGGAAAACATTGAAACAAAAGAAGAAACTGCTGATAGCCAGCAGTTTCTACTTTTGTCTCAATATTTTCTGTGTCATATTTCACACAAATCCTATCTTTGATAACATCCACTTTGTCATTTGTGGCAGTTTTTGAAGTGGATCACTCTAAGAGTTTGTCGTTTGGGAAAGGGTTAAACCCCATTCAATCAATTTACTTTTAGGTGGTAATATAACAGATCACAAGGACAAACTATTGACAGTAGAGACATCTAACTACCATGAAACATGTGTCAATGATGTGGTAATACAGGGGAACTACTTGTACACCATGGTGAGTTTATATTGTTTTACAAACTATTGACAGTAGAGACATCAACCTACCATGAAACATGTGTCAATGATGTGGTAATACAGGGGAACTACTTGTACACCATGGTGAGTTTATATTGTTTTACAAACTATTGACAGTAGAGACATCTAACTACCATGAAACATGTGTCAATGATGTGGTAATACAGGGGAACTATGTGTACACCATGGTGAGTTTATATTGTTTTACAAACTATTGACAGTAGAGACATCAACCTACCATGAAACATGTGTCAATGATGTGGTAATACAGGGGAACTACTTGTACACCATGGTGAGTTTATATTGTTTTACAAACTATTGACAGTAGAGACATCAACCTACCATGAAACATGTGTCAATGATGTGGTAATACAGGGGAACTACTTGTACGCGATGGTGAGTTTATATTGTTTTACAAACAATGACAGTAGAGACATCAACCTACCATGAAACATGTGTCAATGATGTGGTAATACAGGGGAACTACTTGTACACTATGGTGAGTTTATATTGTTTTACAAACTATTGACAGTAGAGACATCAACCTACCATGAAACATGTGTCAATGATGTGGTTATACAGGGGAACTACTTGTACACCATGGTGAGTTTATATTGTTTTACAAACTATTGACAGTAGAGACATCAACCTACCATGAAACATGTGTCAATGATGTGGTAATACAGGGGAACTACTTGTACACCATGGTGAGTTTATATTGTTTTACAAACTATTGACAGTAGAGACATCAACCTACCATGAAACATGTGTCAATGATGTGGTAATACAGGGGAACTACTTGTACACCATGGTGAGTTTATATTGTTTTACAAACTCTTGACAGTAGAGACATCAACCTACCATGAAACATGTGTCAATGATGTGGTAATACAGGGGAACTACTTGTACACCATGGTGAGTTTATATTGTTTTACAAACTATTGACAGTAGAGACATCAACCTACCATGAAACATGTGTCAATGATGTAGTTATACAGGGGAACTACTTGTACACCATGGTGAGTTTATATTGTTTTACAAACTGTTGACAGTAGAGACATCAACCTACCATGAAACATGTGTCAATGATGTGGTTATACAGGGGAACTACTTGTACACCATGGTGAGTTTATATTGTTTTACAAACTATTGACAGTAGAGACATCAACCTACCATGAAACATGTGTCAATGATGTGGTAATACAGGGGAACTACTTGTACACCATGGTGAGTTTATATTGTTTTACAAACTATTGACAGTAGAGACATCAACCTACCATGAAACATGTGTCAATGATGTGGTAATACAGGGGAACTACTTGTACACCATGGTGAGTTTATATTGTTTTACAAACTCTTGACAGTAGAGACATCAACCTACCATGAAACATGTGTCAATGATGTGGTAATACAGGGGAACTACTTGTACACCATGGTGAGTTTATATTGTTTTACAAACTATTGACAGTAGAGACATCAACCTACCATGAAACATGTGTCAATGATGTAGTTATACAGGGGAACTACTTGTACACCATGGTGAGTTTATATTGTTTTACAAACTGTTGACAGTAGAGACATCAACCTACCATGAAACATGTGTCAATGATGTGGTTATACAGGGGAACTACTTGTACACCATGGTGAGTTTATATTGTTTTACAAACTGTTGACAGTAGAGACATCAACCTACCATGAAACATGTGTCAATGATGTGGTAATACAGGGGAACTACTTGTACACCATGGTGAGTTTATATTGTTTTACAAACTATTGACAGTAGAGACATCAACCTACCATGAAACATGTGTCAATGATGTGGTAATACAGGGGAACTACTTGTACACCATGGTGAGTTTATATTGTTTTACAAACTGTTGACAGAAGAGACATCAACCTACCATGAAACATGTGTCAATGATGTGGTAATACAGGGGAACTACTTGTACACCATGGTGAGTTTATATTGTTTTACAAACTATTGACAGTAGAGACATCAACCTACCATGAAACATGTGTCAATGATGTGGTAATACAGGGGAACTACTTGTACACCATGGTGAGTTTATATTGTTTTACAAACTGTTGACAGTAGAGACATCAACCTACCATGAAACATGTGTCAATGATGTGGTTATACAGGGGAACTACTTGTACACCATGGTGAGTTTATATTGTTTTACAAACTGTTGACAGTAGAGACATCAACCTACCATGAAACATGTGTCAATGATGTGGTTATACAGGGGAACTACTTGTACACCATGGTGAGTTTATATTGTTTTACAAACTGTTGACAGTAGAGACATCAACCTACCATGAAACATGTGTCAATGATGTGGTCATACAGGGGAACTACTTGTACACCATGGTGAGTTTATATTGTTTTACAAACTATTGACAGTAGAGACATCAACCTACCATGAAACATGTGTCAATGATATGGTTATACAGGGGAACTACTTGTACACCATGGTGAGTTTATATTGTTTTACAAACTATTGACAGTAGAGACATCTAACTACCATGAAACATGTGCCAATGATGTGGTAATACAGGGGAACTACTTGTACACCATGGTGAGTTTATATTGCATAGCTACAGATTACAGGGAGTGATGGCTTTTCAAAATATTATATTTCATTTACTGTTCATCAAACCTTATGTTGTGGGTACTCATTGGAATTCGTCGAGACGATTCAAATGAGTACCAACAACATAGGGTTTAGATTTGAAATTAAAAAGTTGGAATGCCTTCACTCCCACTTATCTGTAGCTCTGTGTTGTCTTGCAAACATTGGGAAACAAACTGGGGATCATCTTCAGACAATTTAAATTTGTACCCACAACAGGGTTAGAAGTTGCAATGACAAATTTACTATGTCTCTTCCCTTATTATTATAAGCCCGAAGGGTCCTATTATGTTATGGCCCCAGTCGTCCATCCGTCTGTCTTTCCGGGCCAACGTCCAGGGGTTTATGTGGTTCAATCTGTCCATAATTTATATGAAATAAGAACAATTCCACTTTAACCATGCCATTTTATGTGGCACTTTTCTTCATAAAGATCAAAGAAAAAACACTTAATCCTGAAATGTTGACGCGCCTGTCTGTCCGTCTGTCTGTCCGTTAGCAATTTCTTGTGTGCGCAACTCCAACAGTTTTGATCGGAATTTGATCAAACTTGCCACAATGAATCTCCATGGTGTCTATTTGTGCATCCTGGGCGCGCGATTGCGCGATTCCCGCTGATTTTAATTTCACTCCCGCAATTTCAAAATTTCATGGGTGGCAACTCCCAAAGAATAGGGAATAATCGCCCCCTCTTCAAAAGTCAGTGCGCAGCAAAATTGCATTTCACAAGAAAATCAAAACATGTTTTTAAAAAGATCGGTGAAATTCGCTTAAAAATTCTGATCCGATAAAGGGTTTTCCTGGGAAATCCCCAAATGACGCAGTTGAATTAGGGGAAGTAACCCTGTTGGTAATAAGACACTCGGCTATTTTCGTAAACTGCAACCTAGTCGTAGATTGGCCGAGAGAAGTTCCGATTGAAAATGACCATCCCTCGGCTGATCTACGGAGAACGGAAATAGCCGAGAACTGCTATGACAGTCGAATGACGTCATTCATTGGATTTCAAGCGTGTTAACACAGCGTGTTAAAAATTACGAATGTGGAGTTCGTTTGAAATAGTAGAATAGATTGAAACCATATTTCTCGGGTAAGCTAGATGCCACCTAAACGGATTACGAACTTTTCCAATTCGGGTACTGACCTGTAACTGACGATTTGTTAGTCAGGGATGAACCGGTACAGGAATATGTGCCCGGTCACGAAAAAAAAAGAAATAAAACATCACGGATTAAGGAATCGTGGAAAAAGACAATAATGTGCTGAAATGGTATGTTATGTAAGTTATGTTAAAAATCGAGTAAGAGAACCCCATGTAGATCTACGACCTCCCTCATCAGCGTGTAGCTCTACCATACAGTCTTTACACATGATTTGATCAGAAAATACAAGTCTATTTGCTGCGCGCTCAAAATTTTTACTCCCCCCTTTTTGAAAATTTGATGGGAGATCTCCCCCTCTCTGGGCTCATCCTGGATGCAACACTGCACCGCTTACAGAATTCAGATAACTCTTTTCATTCTTGAATTATCTACCCTTGAATAAAAAAAAATGCCCATTTTACTGACAAGCCCCTCTTGGGCGTGTATGCGCCGCTCTGGGAAGCTCTTATTATCTGTAGCTCTGGTCATGTAATGTGTAATTATTCCTTTGTAACTTAATTTAATATTAGCATTTAGCTTTGGTCCATCATCAAAGTAACAGCTTTGTTATCTTTTCTTTAGTGTTTGACCTATTTTTTTGACCAATGAAATTGCAGTATATATTAAAATTTTGCTGCTCTATTTCGCATAAGCGGGCTGCCAGCTAGTTTATCTGACATCTATACATAGCCACCCACGCCCAGTCTCCAATGAACCGCTAGCGAACACTAAGTCAGATAGAGTATGTATAGCAGATTTTACGCGATATAAACATTCAATGTGCTGCACGCATGTGAATGTTTATTTTGCGTAGAATCTACTATACAGCCTCTATCTAATACTTGATGTTCAAGTTTATGTATAGTTTACATTGTTCTGCAGGGTGTAGGTGACTATGTTGTCTGTAAGTGGGGACTGCAACAAAATACTATAGAACTGATTGACTGTGTGGAGTCCTATCTGGAGAATGGTAAGATATTAACCATATCGCAAAGGACAAAATTTGGGGCTTTTCCATTTCAAAGATGTTGCCTCAAATTCATTGTTACAAAGGGCAAGTTATTTGACTATCATACAGTTGGGAACATCATGAAATTTAGACTGGGTTCCAGACTGATCATTTTTCCCTCCTTTACTTTCTCCGGTCCAAAGATCAGTCTGGGGTCAAGCAAAAGCGCCATCTGCTTTTTTCACAATTTTTGGGGGTAATTTCACGAACGGTAACTCGTCCAGATAATTATCTAGTGCTATATTTAGTAACAGAAATCCCCATGGACTAGACTGGTACCCGTATTTCTTCATGGAAATCGGGTACCCGTCTTTTTCAAGATAATTCTAATTAGGCTAACAAATACATGTATTGCACAATTCAGCAATTATTGGATTTTATATCTTTTTGGTAAACTGTTTTTGCTAAGGGTTAAACGGTTGGCTATAAATCCTACGGTGTCGGTCGCTTAACCCTTTTAAAAACGGCAAACATTTTGACCGCTTTATTTTGAATGCTGCCGAAAGGGATGTTGAACAGAAAAGGATTTGTGAACCAAGAAGCTGAGAAAAAACTGAGGCAAAAGGGGAAATTGCTGTTTATCAACATTTCTTCTTTCTCTTTAATGTTTCCACAAGCCTTTTCAATTAAACACGTTGAAACCAGGTCTTGTTTGAGAAAGGGTTTGCCCTTTCCCGAAAAAGACCATAATGGAAACGGGTGATCTAAAAAAAGAAGAAAAAAAGCAGAAACTTAATATTACCATCAGTTTCTCCTTTCATCTCAATATTTTCTTTCTGTGTACAAATGCCATCTTTATCAACAACAGTTTCTGGTTTTGCAGCGTTTTCAAATTGGAGCAGTCGAAGGGCTGACTAATAACCAGAAAACAAAGTTTCAATCTTGTCTAAATTCTAGATGTTGCAGACGACATTTTCAAGTAAATCATTTAATGATATGCAACTTTTTTTTTCTTTTTGGAGAAAAAAATGCGAGAAATTAAGAAGTTATGTGCCACAAGCAATTTCTTCATTGTCCACAATGTTTTCAAAAAGATTTATCATGTCGGGTGTCAAAGGCGTCAATATGTGGGAATGGGTTAGTGTGACACACTTACAGTAGACAATAACACATATAACACCTCTTCTTATCAGTCTGTTATCTTATCCACCAATTTACACCTTAACAAACGACCGCAATTTAGACTCCCATTTTAGAAGATGCTTGCAGGCGACAAAATTTGTGATGATAAAGGTAGGATTTGTTTAAAATAATGCAAGAAAATACTCAAACAAAAGGAGAAAACTGTTAGTATCGAAATATCTTCCCAGCCTTTTCTATTGGAAAGGTCATGTTCGGGAAATGATTAAATAGTTTAAATGGCCCATTGATGAGTTAGTTTTTACATAAAAAAAAAACACCCATTTCTCTAAATATTTATTAACTATTTGTCAAATTGCGCCATAATAATTTTTCATTTTTCTCTCGACCATTCTTTTTAGCTCACCTGAGCACAAAGTGCTCAAGGTGAGCTATTGTGGTCACTTTTTGTCCGTCGTCCGTCTGTCTGTCTGTCCGTCTGTCTGTCCGTCCGTCCGTCCGTCCACAATTTCGTGTTTACACTCTAGCATCTACAAATATAGGCCAATCTTGACCAAACATGGTCAAAACATGTATGGCCATAAGATCTCGGATGAGTTCGATTATGGGTCAGATCGAACTAAAAAGTCAGAAGTTATCTGCCCTTGAATGCGAAAAATACCTAGTTTTGACATTGTTTACACTCTAGCATCTACAATTATTGATCAATCAAGACAAATCTAGGACATAAAGTTGCAGACCATAATATCTCGGAAGAGTTCGATTTTTAGTCTGATCTGACCAGAAGGACGAGAGTTATGTGCTCTTGAATTCGACAAAATTGCCATTTTCGGCTGCTTGCGACATTGTTTACACTCTAGAATCTACAATTATTCATCAATCGGGACAAAACTTGGACACAATATTGGGGACCATGAGATCTCGGACGAGTATGATTTTCAGTCTGATCTGATTAGAAAGCCGAGAATTACTTGCCCTTGAATTGGACCAAATTGTCATTTTCGGCTGTTTTCGACCTTGTTTACACTCTAGAATCTACAGTTATTAATCAATCAAGCCAAAACTTGGACAAAATATTGGGGATCATAAGATCTGGGATGAGTTTGATTTTCAGTATTATCTGATCAGAAAGTCGAGAGTTATCAGCCCTTAAATTTGACAAAATTGCTGTTTTTGACTGTTTTCTACCTTATTTATACTCTAGAATCTACAATTTTTGACCAATCAAGACAAATCTTGGACACAAGGTTGGAGACCATAAGATCTCAAATGAGTTTGATTTTCAGTCTGATCTGACCAGAAAGATGAGAGTTATGTGCCCTTGAATTTGATAAAATTGCCGTTTTTGGCTGTTTTTGACATTGTTTACACTCTAGAATCTACAATTATTTATCAATTGAGACAAAACTTGAAAGCAATGTATGAAACTATAAGATCTTGAATGAGTTTGATTTTCAGTCCGATCTGATCAAAAAGCCGAGTGTTATGTGCCCTTGAATTTGACAAAATTACTGTTTTCGACTGTTTTCGACCTTGTTTACACTCTAGAATCTACAATTATTGACCAATCACAACAAATCTTGGACACAATGTTGGGTATCATAAGATGTCGGATGAGTTTTATTTTCTGCCTGATTTGACTAGAAAGTCGAGATTTATGTGCCCTTGAATGTGATCAAAATTGCCGGTTTTGGATGTTTTCGACCTTGTTTATACTCTAGAATCTACAATTATTGATCAATCAAGACAAAACTTGGACCAAAATGTTGGGGATCACAAGATCTGGGATGAGTCTGTTTTTCAGTCTGATCCGATCAAAAAGTCGTGAGTTATGTGCCCTTGAATTTGACAAAATCGCTGTTTTCGGCTGTTTTCGACCTTGTTTATACTCCAGAATCTACAATTATTTATCAAACAAGACAAATCTTGGACAATGTTGGGCACCATAAGATCGGGGATGAGTTCGATTTTCACAACGTTATTGACCATAAGTTCGTTTTCAGTCTTAAAGTCATACATATTCATTGAATTGAACAAAAGTGTTGCTCATATCATTTTGGTTCAGGTGAGCGATATAGGACCATCATGGTCCTCTTGTTTACATTTTGTATCAGACAATAGTAAGAAATGGAACATAACATTTTTCATTGTTTTTCATGTATAATAGAATTTCAAACAACATTAATTTCTCCTACTGTTGTAAGTTTGAAGGAATTTAATAGTTAAACGAATTTATGTTCGAATAAAAGAAAATAAATAAAAAGGAAAAGAAGAAGACAGAATAAAAATCGTTTGCAAGGGTTCCATCCAAGCTTTAGGGTAGTTCACTGTTGAGCTTTAAAACAATCATTTTGTGTCGATATAAACCAAACAAAAGTCGTGCTTGTTCCTTAAAAACTTTTTTTGTAATTGTTACAGAAAAAAATATATGCAGTTTGGGAATGGTTAATCTATCCGCATTGGATTTGCCATGGCTCACATAAAAACCATTGTCCCCCAATTGCATTCTTAAAAATCTATTCATCCGTGCAAAACCAAATTTTACCTGACAATGAATATGTGATTTTGACAACCAAAACTAAAGAAGCACATTGGAAACATTCTTGGAAAATAATGAGAAAATGCTAGAATTTGCAGAAATTTAATTATCTCTCAATATTTCAAACGTAATTCATTCCATTATAGTATCGAGCCTCGTTTTAAAACGACAGGCTTTAAATAGGTTATACGTCTAAAAATAGATCAATCGGTTTATCGGCTTATCATTGGAAAATACCGTGCTTGTCCCCAGGCGTCAATATCAACACGATCAAAAACGGATGCCGCGATATCTAACGGGTATTGATTTTTTATGCGCTATCTTATTGACCAAATTGTATATTGACGACTGAACCCAGGCTACATGAAATTGACATTAATCCCATTCCATTCCAATCAAAATCATTCCACTCAAGCATTCATTCCGATCACAAAAACATTCAAAACACTAAACAATACATTCGCAACGCTAGATAAATGTTAAAAACATTCACTGGTTTAATTGGTTGTTATAAAAAGAAGGCATTGGCTGAAATATTATGGTGGGCGTATTATCAATGAATCGTGTTACCTATAATATTGGTAAATTTCCGATATTTGGCTGTTACTATTTTAAGATCATGTTTGATTGGTTGAAAGGTTATTGTGGGCGTGTTATAGATTTTTTAGATACACAAAATCATTCAAAACGCTCACAACATTCTACAGAATCATTCCAAAGGCTCATTCCATTTGTCCATTCATTCGCTCATAAAACATTGCCATTCCACTCAGAATGTCATTTTCATGATGTTCTCTACTGTAGCATGGAAAGCACGAGTCTTGGGGGAAAATGAGAAAAAAAACTTTCTCTATTAGACACATCAAAACCAGGTCTTGTTTGGGAAACAATTAAATACTTTTTGATAAAACACTTACTATAGATAGAAATATTTTCAATAGATTGGTCAGATATTGGCTGGGCGGAAAAAGCTATATTCACATGAATCCTTCGCAGCGGACCGATATGCATTGCAACATTGTCCTGCTGCTAAGGAAATTATTATAAAAACTATAGATACATATCTATATGTTCTTTTCTTTTTGTGTCCTGACCGATGTCCATGTTACCTGTTAACCCTTTCCCAAACAAGACCTGGTTTTGACGTCCCAAATAGGAAATGCTTGGGAAAACATTGAAACAAAAGAAGAAACTGCTGATAACCAGCAGTTTCTCCTTTTGTCTCAATATTTTCCATACTATATTATACATAAATTCTATATTGAACAACATAAATTTGGTTGTCTGGATCAGCTTTCAAATTGGACCACCCTAAAAATGGTTGTTTGGGAAAGGGTTAAACCATACAAATTCATTGAATTATTACATTACAGATGCTTCAATAAAGCAGGGATGTTTAACAACAGATGGAAATTTTCTCTTCTTGCTTGATACAAATGTAAGTAAACACAACATTTTATCAAGCTGTAGTTATGACATATTGCAATCACTTTGACAATTTGCTATCACTGATCTGCTTTGATAAATCTATTCTTCTGAATTCAACCTGTCCAACATAATGCTAAAAGGAAATTGGTAAAGAAAATCTTGGAAAAGAAGAAAATGCTGACAATCCTTTCTAATTTAATGGCATGGTTTGATGGCCCATAAGGAAAACAGTGAAGTGAACCTTAGCCCATTCCCACAAAATGATACTTTTTGGATACCTACACCATAAAGACTTGGGAAAGTGTGGAAAATTCAGAAAATGCTTGTTACCAGCAATTTCTACATTTCCTGCAATGTTTTACACCCAGAATTGCCAACAAATGTAATACTTCTTTCCTCTGAATTGTTGTTTGCATAATGTTTTAACATGGAACTGTCAAAAAAAGAATTAAGTTTTTGCACTTGTGTAAATTTCTGGGTCGATTATCAGTGTAAGATACAATAATACTATTAGTTTGTATAAACCAGTACACAATTATTTTTGAGATTGTGGGCCTTAATCATATTGTGGCCACAGCCATGGTGCAGTTGGTGGTGTATCAGTCTCATTCATGAGGTCCAGGGTTAAATCCCCAGCCACAGCAAATTTCCTTTTGGACAAAATGGTCTCCCAAATGGCTTACTATTCATCAACCTATATGGGTGAGCAGCTGGAGGTTTGGTAAGGAGATTGTGGTAGTATTGGTATGGGAAATTACAGGAATCAATGGTTAGGTGCTCCAGCCGCCCTGATTAACCATAGCAATTGAAAGTGGTGTTAAACCCCAACGGATCAATCAATTTATCATATTTTCTCTACTTAAAAATATGTACAGTTTCATGTCAATTACAGGGCTGTATATCAGTGATAGATACAATGATACTAACATGTATAGACCAGTACACACAAACAGAGATGACAGACCTCTGTCTACTTGAGACACAGACATCTTTGAATAACAGGTAATACTTGGTAAACAAACACTTTATAAAATCTGTCTTAACATACAATACCTTATATAATGCTGATGCACAAATTTTGGTCCATGTTTTATTTTTGCTCGAAAGAAAGTGCAAAATTCTCCTTTTAAAACGAAGTGGTAGAACATGTCTTATAAGATGATGATCAAGTAGTATGCATTTGTTTGCTCTTACCCACATGCTTGTATAAAGGAAAAATGTATTAATGTCAGACATGTCTGTGTTCTGCATAGCCAATCTTAATTGTGTAATATTTTTTTTTTAAATATTTACAGTTTGGATGGAGTGCGACTGATCACTATAACCAAGCCCACAGAGAACCATTGTGATGTGAATGTACTGTCTTTACCTAACTGGGAGCTGGTTTATAATCTGCAGCTAGCTTCACCAAGTCATCTAGCAAAATGTAACACTTTACAGGTATGTGTATTTTTATATCCCTTCCACCCCAAACCCCAGCAAACAAAGTTTGGGGGTATAGTCTGTAAATATTGACCAGATCCCAATGAATATGCAATGAGTAATTGTGAGACGGAATAATCAATAATTGCCAGTAATCCTCACTGTCGAACAGAGTCGATAGTTTCCATACATTGTATTCTGCACAAACTTCTCGTGTCAACAAATATTTGAGAGTGATTATTTCGAATTACAATTACTCATTGCATATTCCATAGGTTCAGGTCAATATTTACAGACTATATGTATATATAGGAATCACCCTGTCTGTCTATCCACATTGCTCATCAGCACAAATTCTCCCAAAAGGCTGGACAGATTTCGATGAAAGATCACAGGAATGATCAACATGACATGGACATTTGCATGAAGAAATTTGTTTTTTGTCCAAGATCAACCAAGGGAGAGAATTTGACTTTAACCCATTACCACACAGTGACTCTTTTTGAATCCCCAAGAGATAAAGGCTTTGGAAAACATCGTGGAAAATGAAGAAATTGCTTGTGACAAGCAATTTCTTCATTTCCCACAATGTTTTCTATGTAAAAAGACGGAAAAATGTGAAATTTCATTCACTTGAAATTGTCGTCTGCAGGATCTTTCAATTTAGATCACGCTAAAATTTTATCGTTTGGTAATGGGTTAAAGTTTGTGGCCTGCCATGGTGGGTGGTATTTGTCCGCTCAGCGACAGTTCTTGTTATAATCTGGAATTTCTCAGATTCTGAAAACTTAAAATGAAAATTTAACATTAGCATTTTTGGGGGGCATTGGTGTTTCACAAACACATCTTGTTTTTGGAAAGAATGTCGATGGCTCAGCATGAAACGGTTGTAACTGCCTATATATTTATAGGCAGTTACAGCTGTTTCACGCTGAGCCATCAATGTACTGTGGTTTGTTTAACTTCACCATAAATACTGTACATATATTTCAGGATGATCTGTATGTTACTGAATTATGTAAAGATGATAGGTGAGTTTTTTGTAGCATCATTAACCCATTACCAAACGACAAAATTTTAGGGCGGTCCAAATTGAAAGATTCTGCAGACGACAATTTCAAGTGAAAGGAATTTTTAATTTTTAGGTCTTTTTAAATGGAAATCATAGTGGGAAATGAAGAAATTGCTTGTCACAAGCAATTTCTTCATTTTCCACGATGTTTTCCATGGCCATGTTTTCCATTTTGTGGGGAGTCAAAAAGAGTCATTTTGTGGTAATGGGTTAACAAACTCCCACAACAATTATGACTATCTGACAACATTGCTTTTTTTAACCCATTACCTGACACCAAAATTAAGACTTGTCCAAGCTCCAAGAAATTGCAGATGAAAATCACAATTACATAAAATTTTACATGTCTAGGCCTTTTTGGAATGAAAATATTGTTGGGAATGAAGAAATTGCTTGTCACAAGTAATTTCTTCATTTCCCAAAATGTTTTCCAAAGCATATATCTTGTGGGGCGTCAAAAGGAGTCATTTTGTGTGAATGTGTTAAGAAATGCTTGAAAATGTAATTATGAAGATTTTGATGCCTTGTTCAATATCCCATAAACCATGTACAAAAGTATAATTGCACTTGTATATAGATCAGATCTATGTATTTCAAGAATGTTGTTGCACAACGCCAGTGAATATGGGCTCTGTAAAATTACGGGTTTTAACCCTTTCTAAGACGACAAATTTTAAAGTTGTTGCAGACAACAATTTCAAGTGAATCAAAATTCTATATTTTTTGGACTTTCGAGGTAGAAATTGTGGGATATGGAAGAAATTCTTTGTCACAAGCATTTTTTTCATTTTTTCATTTCCGAAGTCTTTATATTTTAGGGCGTCAAAAAACGTCAGTGTGGTAATTTTGAAAATAGTTTCAGTTTCAATGTCGTATTGTGACGATTAAAGGGAGGTAATATGGCAGGTGATATGCTAATGAGATTACCTGGCCAGTAAAGAACGTGAAAAAGTTGGATTACATTTAGGCACTATTATACTCACTCTCCCGTTTTGTGTCAGCCAATCAAAACCTTTGTTTACTAGACACTGATTGGTCCGCTGTTTATCCAAGGAGTTCCGAATGTAGCCATGGTCCGACCACACTTTTTCTGGTGGTCGGACTATAGCTCGGGCCATTGCTGTTCGATTGGAGCTAAAGCTACGGAAATGACATCAATAGCTCGCACTTTTGGTGTTCGGTTAGGGCAATGGCGCGAGCGGTGGCGCGAGCCATTGCCAATCGAAGTCGGCCATAGAAACATCAGCCCATTTAGGGTTGAGGATCCTTTTCTCTGAATGCACTGGTTGTTGTCTGTATGTAGCCATGCATCTCGGAACGTTACAGTATTTTGTATTCCAGTGAAGTTGATGAAAGTTTAACAGTGAGGTTCAGATGTTTGAAAGAGACAGATCCAAAAACAAGGTTAGCATAGTAAATTATATTTTTGCTTAGCAACAGCTCTGGAGAGGAAGCCCAGAAAGTTTTAGGAGAAAAGAAGAAAATTAGAGTTGCTTACATTTTCTTTCGAACCCACAATTTTTAGCTCACCTGAGCAACATGCTCAAGGTGAGCTTTTGTGATCACCCTGTGTCCGGCGTGCGTCGTGCGTCGGAAGTCGTCAACAATTTCTTTAAACATCTTCTCCTCCTTAACCACTGGGCCAATCCTAACCAAACTTGGCAGGCATGTTCCCTGGGTGACCCTTTTCAAAAACTTGTTTTCAGATTTTTGATTCGTCAAAAAATGTGGGCGTGGCAGGGCAGGGCTTATCAGACTTAGAGAAATTGTTAAATAATTCTTCAAAAATCTTCTTCTCCTTAACCATTGAGTCAATTTCTACCAAAGTTGGCAGAAATGTTCCTTAAGTGACCCTTTTCAAAACTTGTTTTCAAATTTTTGATTCGTCAAAAAATGTGGGCGTGGCAGGGTGGGGCTTATCAGACTTAGAGAAATTGTTAAATAATTCTTCAAAAATCTTCTTCTCCTTAACCATTGAGTCAATTTCTACCAAAGTTGGCAGAAATGTTCCTTAAGTGACCCTTTTCAAAACTTGTTTTCAAATTTTTGATTCGTCAAAAAATGTGGGCGTGGCAGAGCGGGGCTTATCAGACTTAGAGAAATTGTTAAATAATTCTTCAAAAATCTTCTTTTCCTTAACCATTGAGTCAATTTCTACCAAAGTTGGCAGAAATTTTCCTTGGGTGACCCTTTTCAAAACTTGTTTTCAAATTTTTGATTCGTCAAAAAATGTGGGCGTGGCAGGGCGGGGCTTATCTGACTTAGAGAAATTATTAAATAATTCTTCAAAAATCTTCTTCTCCTTAACCATCATGTCAATTTTTACCAAAGTTGGCAGAAATGTTCCTTGGGTGACCCTTTTCAAAACTTGTTTTCAAATTTTTGATTCGTCAAAAAATGTGGGCGTGGCAGAGCGGGGCTTATCAGAATTTGAGAAATTGTTAAATAATTCTTTAAAAATCAAATGTTTATCCAATTTGTACCAATATTGGCTGGAATGTTTCTTGAGTGACTGTCTTCACTGTATGTTGAGAAATTTTTGATTCGTCAAAAAATGAGGGCATGGCAGGGCCGGGCTTATCAGACTTAGAGAAATTGTTACATAATTCTTCAAAAATCTTCTTTTCCTTAACCAATGAGTCAATTTTTACCAAACTTGGCAGAAATGTTCCTTTGGTGACCCTTTGCAAAACTTGTTTTCAAATTTTTTGATTCGTCAAAAAATGTGGGCAGGCAGGGCGGGGCTTATCAGACTTAGAGAAATCATGAAAAAAATCTTTAAAAATCAACCATTGGTCAAATTTGAAGTAAACTTGGCAGATCTGTTTCTTGAGTGACTGTTTTCAATGTGTGTTCATGAATTTTTTTATTTGTCAAAAAATGTAGGCATGGCAGGGCGGGGCTTATCAGACTTGGAGAAATCATTAAACAATTCTTTGAAAATTTTCTTCTCCTTAACCGTTGGACCAAATTATACCAAATTATTCAGGAATGTTCCTTAAGTACCCCTTTTTATTTTTATTACAAATTTCTGATTCGTAAAAAATGTGGACATGGCAGGGTGGGACTTAATTATTCGACTAGGAGAAATGATAAGAAAAATCAACTGTTGGGCCAATTTGTACCAGGGATGTTGCTTGAGTGACTCTTTGTAACAATAATATTGTTTGTGAATTTTTGATTTGTTAAAAAAAATGAGTGTGGCAGGGTAGGGCTTATCAGACTTAAAAAAGTCGTACAGAAATTCTTCAAAAATCAATTATGGGGCCAATTTAAACAAAGTATAGCAAAATGCTCATTGAGTTACTCTTTTCAAACACTTTGTTGTAAATTTTTGACAGGTTAATAAATGTTGATGAGGCAAGGAGGGGCTTAAAATATTAAGCATATTAATGCTTGTAATGTATCATTCTGATGTTTCAAAATTTAATTGTAAAAGTTAAATCTTGGTTATAAAAATCAAACTGGAACAGCACATGATATTCAATATTTAAGATGTCACTACATGCAATATGATTGAATACTAATGTGACTTCATTGCATTCATTGGAAATAATGAAACTTTATTAACAATAATTTGATACGACTTATATATTTGTTCACAACAAAATTTATATCATACACAATCAAATACAGGAAGAACTCAGGTGAGCGATATCAGTGCCTTTCAGGCACTCTTGTTTTCTTTGCCATGTTGTATGTAAAATAATGTTCACCTACCTTTGGCCTAAAGTTATGCAAAAAAACTTTTAAATGTCATGAGAATGAATAAGCTAAATAGGGTATGAGATCCATGGTTGTGCATCAGACTTTAGATGAGCAATTTCTTCTTTTCCCAAAATGTTATTTTCTTAGTTTTTGACATGAAATACTTTAATGTTACTAATTTTTGTGTCAAATTAGAAGTCATTAAATTATTGGGTACTTTTGAAAATGAAGCGGCTTTACATAGAGGAAAATTGTTTGTTTCAGTGTAAGATCGACTTATATTTCATTTCGTGAACAAGGAAAGCTACATTTTCACTCGTGCTTCGCCACTCTTGAAAATGTAGCTTTCGTTGTTCACGAAATGAAATATAAATCGATCTTACTAGAAAAACAAACGATTATTCTATTTCTTTAATGCATAAAAATAGACAAAATGCAAATAAATTATGACAGATTTTCTTAAAGCGCGTCATTTTGCACGTAACTGCTATGCAACGCTTATGATGACGTCACTTATTTGGCCCGGCTTAGATAATGTCAGACAGGGTGAAATGAACGAAAGTGGGGCACAAGTTTTTGATAATTTCACTGGATAGGCGGTGAGTTTATCAAAATGATAATCTACCGTTATTTCCCGATAATCCACCCTAAAGCATTAAAGAAATTGATTTACTTGAGGGTGTATCAAGGCTACTACAGCTTATTGAACATGGAAGAACACTGTTATCTGAACTTGGTATTTTTCAGACTGCACAGGATTCTTCAGAAGAACAGATTTGAAGAGGCCATGATGTTTGCTAGACTTTTCAACCTTGATACAGAGGTAATGGATGTAACTTGAACTGGAATGTATATGTGACCCGTCACGCTAAAAGAGACCTTACGCGAACTCCAATTTTCCAAATTTTGACAAACTTGTTAGACTCACCACAGATCAAACAGATACTGTATGCGAAAAATGAACATATAATAAGATAGGGAAAACTTTCTGGATTCAGAAAAGTCGTGTGCGATTTAGGCCGGTAGAGCTCTTCCAGAAGAGAGTGGTTCCCGGCTCTGATACACTACGTAGTAGAAAAAATACTACGTAGTGTATCAGAGGCGGGAACCAGACTAGCTCTTCTTCTTCCAGAAGACAACTTCTGGCCTAAATCGCACGCGGCTAAAATTACATAAAAGTGAAAAGTGTCGGCCCTAGTCTGGCTGTGCGGACTGCGCAGACTGACTAGGATCAATATTTTTCACACACCCGATAAGGTCCCTTTTAGCGTGATGGGTCACATATAATAAAAAACCTTGTGCTATTGTAGACCAAAATGGGTCCAGATCAGCCTGCAAATATGTCTTATCAAGACCAATTTAGTTCTCTATATTTATGTTACCTTGAAACAAAAAAGGGAATGCTTGAAGTGGGCAATATCTACTTTTACCCGAATCTCCATATTTTCTGTAATAAAACATCCTTAAATTCCATTAGTCACTGGCAGCAACTTTTTAATTGGTAGTGCAGTCTGAATTTTTTCGGTTTGGTTTAAATTTTAATGGATCAAGTGATTTATATACTCCTGAAGCAAAGTATAAATCATATTACGGCTCTAGCTGTCTGTCTGTCCATTCATTAACAATTTCTTGTGTGTGCAAATCTCCCTACAGATTGAATCGAGTAAGATAACACTTGCCACAGGGTAGGTTTAAAAAAAATGTGACCAAAGTGTGACATTTAAATGTTAAGAATAACAGCTAATTTTACAGAATATCATCCAGATTTCTTAATTTGGGTGGCTAAAAGCTATTCTAAATGGTTAAGCAGTGCCCAAATTATATTTTAAATTCATGTTCACTACTTTTTAGCTAAAATTGTGTGCACAATCTTGCAAAATGACACCAAAAAAGCATTTCACCCCTGACAGCATATATATTGCACAATAGGAGAAATTGTAACCCATGAATCACTAAAAAGTAGAGTGCAGAATGCCCACAAGGTTGATGGCTTCCTAAAAAAATTTGAGTGGTAGATTTCTGGCTGAATAGACGAAAATGAGAACACATTTTGAAAAATAAAAGTGTTTCACTCCTGACATAAAATTCAGAGGGGTATTGTATAAAACAGGCTCCATATCCTAAACCAATGAAGATAAGATAAAAAAGTAATTTTAAGATGATGATGCACATGTTGTTTTATGAATTACAAGTGCTTATTGGAGTATCCTGTCACTGTCTGTTATTTACCATAGCTTAGAAACTTGGTAAAACTGTTAAGTGTCACACAAAAACGTTTCACTCCTGACATTTTTGACATGTTTTAATGACATATCTTTTTTATTTGTGAAGCGATTTTCTTTAAACTTAGTACCCAGTATATAGACACAATAACACATCTTTTTAGCTTTGATTGGGTTGAATATGTTTCTCTGTAAAAGCCCTGGCATGTAAAAAGTTAATGGTCACATTTTTTTTAAACTTGCCCCACAATAAATGTCAATTGGTGTCTGGTTGTGCATACTGGTTTAGGAATTCAGAGAAGTCTTGCCGTTCTTTTATAATCTGCCTTTGAATTTAAAAAATGTCCAATTTCACTGACAAGCCCCTGGCCTCTAGTGTGTATATGGGATGCTCCGTGAAGCTCTTGTTGATTTTAGATGATTGTTGTTATTACCCAGCATAGTTTTATTCTATCACCCACTGTGCAGATCAATAAATCAGAAATAGTGATGACATTCTAATTTTTTTATTTCAAATTCAAACCCTATATTGTGGGTACTCATTTGAATCGTCTCAAAGAGACGATTCTAATGAATACCCTCAATTTAGGGTTTTTAGAACATTTAGTTCAATATTTCATTTTGAAAAGCCTTCATTCCCCTATTATTTTTAGCTCTGTCATCTTTTATGTATTTCAGCTTGTGTACAAAGTGAAGTGTAACTTCCTACTGGATGAGTTATCCCCCTGGAAGACGGGAAAATATGATGACGATGTTATCAAAGATATGACCACACAATTCTGGGACTGCCTTGAGAAAATTGATGTAAGTTGGTCATGCTATTTCATAAACAGATCATGGGCGTACAGCTGTCTGTCTACAAAAATTATTGCATATTTACAATATCATTACAATCAATTACATGTACTAAAGATGAATTCAAATAAGATGATATGAATGAAATGCTGAAAACAATAAACGGTTGATAATACCTGATAGTCCAATTATAATGTAAATGTAAAGGTGGTTTATAGTCTCAAATTTGCAAACTAGGACGGTCCATATTTGCGTGACTTTCACACTTTACTCCACAATCATTCATTTCCAAGTTAGCTGTTTACAATCAATGCCACTGGCAGCCACATCACTGGCTTTCAACTCTCCTGTGCACCCATTTATACACCTGGGTGAAGAGGAGCAACATGGGGTAAATTTTTTGCTCAGAAAGATTCCTGTGGCATCGTCGGGATTCGAACCCAGGACCATATGATCTGGAAGCCCGTGTCCTACCACTAGACCACGCCACTAGACCACAGAGCCCCACTCTAACGGATGTTGCTCTACATCTTAACACTCATTTTGTTCTCATAATTAACTTTCAAAATAAAGCAGCCAAAACTTCTTCTGTTTGGTAAAGAGTTAACCCTTTCCCAAATAAGACCTGATTTTGACGTCCTTGATAGAAAAGGCTTGGAAAAACATTGAGGTAAATGAAGAAAATGCTGATAATCAGCATTTTCTACATTTGCCTCAATATTTTCTGTGCTGTACAGAAATTCTATCTTCTTCATCATCCACTTGTCTTCTGAAGCAGCTTTTGAATTAGACCACCACAAAACTTTGCCGTTTAGGAAAGGGTTAACGAACAATAATATTATGTACCATTAAAGGATCATCTACATGTGGCTGAATGTTGTATGATGGCATTTTTATCGACATTTGTTGTCGGAGATGTGTTCTTTAGAGCGAGACTTTTAAGATTTCTTAAGATGTTTTAGATAAAGCATTTTGTTCCGAATGCTTCATACTTCATACAAATGATGTCATGATGATGGTGTTTGTATGAAATATGGAGCATTTAAAATACCATGGTTTATGAATCATGGAGCATTCACAACGATTCGGTCAATTGTCCCTTATATTGTTTCTTCAGAGTTGACCAAGGGGTTCCGCATGAAGTATAGAGTAAGGGTGCCTCCCATTGAGGGACTTAAAATCTTGCTGAAAAGAAGGCTTTATCCTAAAATATCTAGAGAAATCTTGAGATATCCTAAGAAATCTTGCTATAGAGAACAGGCCTGTGGTAAATGTCAATGACCAATGATGTTATGTACTATTACAGGACCACTTGCATGTGGTTGAATGCTGCATGATGGCATCTTTACCAACATTTGCTGAAACCGAGGCCCTACAACTGTACTGCACAAAACTGGTATGTTTATCTGCAGGGGTGGATCCAGGATTTCTTTAATCCATTACCACACATTGACTCCTTTTGACTCCCCGGAAGAAAAAAGCTTTGGAAAACATTCTGTAAAATGAAGAAATTGCTTGTGACAAGCAAATTCTTCATTTCCCACAATGTTTTCTACCCAGAAAGACAAAAAAAAGGAAAATTATATTCACTTTCAAACAAATCTACGTTAATACTCACATGGATAAAGACCATTAAGTAAAACACTTCCTGTGTGTTATTACGCGCAATCAAATAGTTTGTTTAACTACTTTTCAAAAAAATATACGTTAATACTCACATTTATTTGATGATGTTAATGTAGCGCACATATAAAGACAATGAAGTAACACACTTCCTGTGTTATTTCGCTCTATCAAATAGTTTGTTTAACTACAATTTGAAATGTCATCTGCAATGTCTTTGAATTTGGGCAAATCTAAAATTTTGCAGTCTGGTAATGGGTTAAGGGTGGTTCAGCTTTCATCTAGGTGCATTTGAACTAGGATTAAGGTCACTTTCAACAAGTTCTAAATTCTAATTGCTGATGACTAAATAATAAATAAAAGCCTGAATATAAGGCTAACATTGCCTGTATCTTCTTACTCTTTTATTTTAATACTTTAGCAAAATAGTTTTTAGGCACATGATTGTGTTCTTTCCAAACATATCTTCTTATATGATATTATAATGTTTAAATGTTGCAAACAATCAAGTTATAAGGTAATAGCTGCTGTTATTATACCCCCCAAATTCAATTTGGGGGGTATATAGGAGTCAGGTTGTCGGTCTGTTGGTCTGTTGGTCTGTTGGTCTGTCTGTTGGTCTGTCTGTTGGTCCGTCTGTTGGTTTTTTAGCTCACCTGAGCACGAAGTGCTCAAGGTGAGCTATTGTGGTCACTTTTTGTCCGTCGGCGTCCGTCTGTCTGTCTGTCCGTCCGTCCGTCTGTCCGTCCGTCTGTTCACATTTTGTTGTTACCACTCTAGCACCCACAAATATTGACCAATCTTAACCAAACTTGGTCAGAACATGTATGACCATAAGTTCTCGGATGAGTTCGATTCTGAGTCAGATCCGACTAGGAAGTCCAGAGTTATGTGCCCTTGAACGTCAAAAATGGCTAGTTTTGACTTTGTTACCACTCTAGCATCTACAAATATTGACCAATCTTAACCAAACTTGGTCAAAACATGTATGACCATGAGTTCTCGGATGAGTTCGATTTTGAGTCAGATCCGACTAGGAAGTCCAGAGTTATGTGCCCTTGAACGTCAAAAATGGCTAGTTTTGACTTTGTTACCACTCTAGCATCTACAAATATTGACCAATCTTAACCAAACTTGGTCAAAACATGTATGACAATAAGCTCTTGGATGAGTTCGATTTTGGGTCAGATCGGATCAGGAAATCCGGAGTTATGTGCCCTTGAATATCAAAAATTGCTAGTTTTGACTTTGTTACCATTCTAGCATCTATAAATATTAACCAATCTTGACCAAACTTGGTCAAAACATGTATGACAATAAGTTCTTGGACGAGTTTGAATTTGGGTCAGATCTGATCAGGAAGTCTGGAGTTATGCGCCCTTGAATATCAAAAATAGGTAGTTTCGACTTTGTTACCACTCTAGCATCTACAAATATCGACCAATCAAGACAAAACTTGACTAGAATGTTGGTAATCATACAATAATGAATGAGTTTGATTTTCAGTGTCATCGAAGTAGGAAGTGTGGAGTTATGTGCCCTTGAATTTGACAAATTTGCCGTTTTCGACTTTGTTTACACTGTAGCATCTACATTTATTGACCAATCAAGACAAAACTTTGCAACAATGTTGGTAACCATAAGATGCTGAATGACTTAAACTTTCAGCTTGATCCGACCAGAAAACTAGAGTTATTGGCCCTTGAATTTAACAAAATTGTCGTTTTCGACTTTATTTTCACTCTAAAAAACACAAATATTGACCAATCAAGACACAACTTGGTCACAATGTTGGTGACTATGAGATCTTACACTGACCACATAAAGTAACGCAACATTTTCAAAATTCAATATTTCTATATTAAACAAACCAGGATCTACAATGATACTTTCTATAGTTCGCAAGGAAGGTTTTTGATAGTTATTTTCAATAAAATATTTAAATTTCCAACGAACATGTCAGAATTACGTCCCTTTATTATTTTACATTAAACACGTCCTAAGGTCTTGCAAGTTAAAAAACAATCCTAAAAGATAGTTTTATTGATAGTGTGTAGTCAGTTACACAGTAAAAACACAAAAAATTGTCACTACGCGCACTAAGCGTCATGTCATAACTTCCGGAAAACAGCCGTCAACACATCACTTGAATTCGAGTTCTGGTAAATTCGATTTGCACGGATCAAAAAGCTTTGCTTCCAAAATTTCTTCAATTTCAAGGTTGCAGTACCATTTTACAGCAAACGCTAGTGTGCATGATCGATTCAGATCATCGACTGGACAAGTTACTCTCAGTCGGAAGGGTATTAGTCAAAGAGCCCTGAACATTGGAAAAGATTCCAAATAGCAGCAGATTCCACATAAATGAACATTGGCCGACATGGATAAGCCATCACAAATGAATAATTCTACGAGAAGCTAACCGTTTTATATCCGTTATTGACTAAATTTTGGGTTAAATTTCGCTATTTAAGACAAGTTATCCATCCAAAGACGGTCTGATCCAGTGAAAAAGCTGCAGTTCTGTGCTTCGGATGTTCGCATAAAGTCATGGAAATCACCCTAATGCCCAAACAGGTCGGCTCTGACAAACAAACTTATTCCAGGACACGTCTTCTATCGAACGCTTTTGATACTGTCTGAAAAGGCGCGTTCGTAGTAGTGGTGTTAATCCTCCAACAAACCTGTTTTTGCGAACGAACAGCCCGTCAGGATGAGTGAACTAAGTTTTTTTAACATCAAATCGGTTCTAAATGGTGTCAATGTGACGAAGATGTCAGTTGTTTATGAATACAAGGGATGATTATAACCATCAATTTGTTTGTGACTTGAATTTACACCATGTGTCTTTGGGTTGAAATTTTCGTCTGTAAATGTCTTCGAATTTTTATGATCTTTCGTTTACTGTTTGATGAAATATTACATTTGGTGTCAAAACAAAAATATCCTTGAATCTATTTACAAAGTTAAAGATATTTGATATTGAATGAGTGTTGCGTTACTTTATGTGGTCAGTATATATGATTCCATTTTTCATATTGATCGGACTAGAAAAACCAGAGTTGTGTGCCCTTGATGATGACAAAACTGCCGATTTCGATTTTAATTTCACTCAAACAGCAATAAGTATTGACCAATCAAAAAAACAACTTGGACATAAGGTTGATGAGAATATCTTTATCAGAACAGAGTTATGTGCCCTGGATTATGACAAAATTGATGTGTTTTTTTATCGACTTGATTTTCACTTAAAGAGCCACAAATATTGATCATTAAAGATTAAGAATGCTGTTTTCAACTGGATCATAATCTCGCTTCTTAAGTTTCGTGTTCTTGTCTTAGAGATACCTAGGTCATGTAAAAGGTGGATCTTGTTCTGCATGGAGAAAGTTTCAAACTTCTATCAGGTGAGCGATCCAGGGCCATCTTGGCCCTCTTGTTCTTTAAAAATCTTCTCCTCCTCAACCACTCAGCCGATTCTTACCAAACTTGGCAGGAATGTTCCTTGGGTGACCCTTTTCAAAACTTGTTCGTGAAATTTTGATTCGTCAAAAATTGTGGGCGTGGCAGGGCGGGGCTTATCGGACTTAGAGAAATCATGTGAAAAATCTTTAAAAATCAATTATCAGGCCAATTTGAACCAGACTTGGCAGGAATGACTCTTGAGTGATTGTATTCAATGTATGCTCATGATTTTTTCATTCTTCAAAAAATGTGGGCGTGGCAGGGCGGGGCTTATCAGACTTCGCGAAATCATTCAATAATTCTTCAAAAATCTTCTCCTCCCAAACCACTGGGCCAATTCTTACCAAACTTGGCAGGAATGTTCCTTTAGTGACCCTTTTCAAAACTTGTTCGTGAATTTTCGATTCGTCAAAAATTGTGGGCGTGGCAGGGCGGGGCTTATCGGACTTAGAGAAATCATGTGAAAAATCTTTAAAAATCAATTATCTGGACAATTTGAACCAAACTTGGCAGGAATGACCCTTGAGTGATTGTATTCAATGTATGTTCATGATTTTTTCATTCGTCAAAAAATGTGGGCGTGGCAGGGCGGGGCTTATCCAACTTCGAGAAAATCATTAGATAATTCTTCAAAAAACTTCTCCTCCTTAACCACTGGGCCAATTCTTACCAAACTTGGCAGGAATGTTCCTTGGGTGACTCTTTTCAAAACTTGTTCGTGAATTTTTGATTCGTCAAAAATTGTGGGCGTGGCAGGGCGGGGCTTATCGGACTAAGAGAAATCATGTGAAAAATCTTTAAAAATCAATTATCTGGACAATTTGAACCAAACTGGGCAGGAATGACCCTTGAGTGATTGTATTCAATGTATGTTCATGATTTTTTCATTCGTCAGAAAATGTGGGCGTGGCAGGGCGGGGCTTATCCAACTTCGAGAAAATCATTAGATAATTCTTCAAAAATCTTCTCCTCCTTAACCACTGGGCCAATTCTTACCAAACTTGGCAGGAATGTTCCTTGGGTGACTCTTTTCAAAACTTGTTCGTGAATTTTTGATTCATCAAAAATTGTGGGCGTGGCAGGGCCGTGCTTTTCGGACTTAGAGAAATCATGTGAAAAATCTTAAAAAATCAATTATCTGGCCAATTTGAACCAAACTTGGCACTTATGTCCCTTGAGTGATTGTATTCAATGTATGTTCACGAATTTTTGATTCGTCAAAAAAATGTGGGCGTGGCAGGGCGGGGCTTAGCCAACTTCGAGAAAATCGTTAGATAATTCTTCAAAAAACTTCTCCTCCTTAACCACTGGGCCAATTCTTACCAAACTTGGCAGGAATGTTCCTTGGGTGACTCTTTTCAAAACTTGTTCGTGAATTTTTGATTTGTCAAAAATTGTGGGCGTGGCAGGGCGAGGCTTTTCGGACTTAGAGAAATCATGTGAAAAATCTTTAAAAATCAATTATTTGACCATTTTGAACTAAACTTGGCACTAATGTCCCTTGAGTGATTGTATTCAATGTATGTTCATGAATTTTTGATTCGCCAAAAAATGTGGGTGTCACAGGACGGGGCTTAGCCGACTTCGAGAAATCTTCAGATAATTCTTCAAAAATCTTCTCCTCCTTAACCACTGAGCCAATTCTTACCGAACTTGGCAGGAATGTTCCTTGGGTGACTCTTTTCAAAATGTGTTAGTGAATTTTGATTTGCAAAAAATGTGGTAATGGCAGGGCAGGGCTTATCAGACTTAACGAAATCATGAGAAAATTCTGTAAAAAAGCAATTTGAACCAAATCTTACAGGAATGTTTCTTGATTGACTGTCTTCAATACATGGTTGTGAATTTTTGGTTTATTGAAAAATATGGGCATGGCAGGGCAAGCTTGGGGATTGTTAAATGAGTTATGTCCTTTTGTTAAAAATTGGTATTTTTTGCAACATTTACATGTGTTGTTTGGTCTGTGGATTTTTGTTAGCTCTATTTCCCAATTGAACAGCTCTCAGTTCAAATGAAGTCAACTTCTCAAAATGCACAAAAACTGCGCTTTTGGGGGGTATGATCACTTTCAGTGATATTCTAGTTTTAATTTTTGTCAAAAGTGCTTTGATATTTTTAAAACTTGGTTACTTCCTTCATATCATATATTTACTTTATTTTCAGTTAAACAAGGTTGATACAAAAGATGCTTCTGCACTTGAGAAAAAACAACTTCTGAAGTTGGAGGTAAAGCTTCTTATGTAACCAGTTATTTTTTGATAAAGTTGGATTACCTGAATTAAGAACTGTAAAAGTTTTTTTGTGCTTTAACCCTTTCCCAAACATTGACACTTTTTGACGCCCTTCAAGATAGAGACTTTGGAAAACCTTGTGGAAAATGAAGAAATTGCTTGTGACAAGCAATTTCTTCTTTTCCCACAGTGTTCTACCCCAAAAGACAACAAAAATTTAAATTTTATTCATTTGAAATTGTCATCTGCAACATCTTTGAATTTGGACCAGTCCAAAATTTGTTGTTTGGTAATGGGTTAGCCCATTCCCAAACAAGACCTGGTTTTGACGTCCCTAGTAAAACACTTTGGAAAACATTGATGCAAAAGAAGAAAATGCTGGAGACCAGCATTTTCTTCTTTTGCCTCAATATTTTCTTTGTTATATCTTACATAAATTATTCCTCTATTGAGATCCATATTGTCATCTGCAGCAGCTTTAAAATTGACTGGCCCTAATTTTTTGCTGTTTGGGAAAAGGTTTAGCTAGTGATTCTCAAAGATTGTCAATAAACTTTCTTGTTATTGGATTGATGATTTGTAAATACACAAAGCAATAGTTGTTGCTGAAGTTTGCAATTATTTTCAAGCACATAGAATTCATATACATTACATGCAGTTGAAAATAAGTGATCAGGCTGGACATTTTATAATGGGATATAGATCATAATTATACCCCCCACAACAAAGTTATGGGGGGTATACTGGAATCAGGTTGTCAGTCCGTCCGTGGACATAATTTTGTGTCCTCTTCTCCTCCCACATTTTTTGACCAATTTTGCTGAAATTTTATCAGGTTGTTTCCTATCATATGAAGTTGTGCACCTGCGATTTTTATCTTGATCCAGTCATTAGTTTTAGAGTTATGCCACTTTGAACTTTTCAAGGGGGGGGGGGGGGGGGGTGAGTAGTCAAAATTTAAAATTCCGTTTCCGTGCTCTAATTCAAGAGCCGTTTGACCTAGGATCATGAAACTTTACACAGTTGTTGTTGATGACCCAAGGAGGTGCCCTAATGTTTTTGGGACACCAAGGTCAAAGGTCAAGGTCACAATTAGACTTTGTTTAAAATCCATTTCCGTGCTCTAAATCAAGAACCTTTTGACCTATAGCACTTTTTCAGTGACAAGGCCCTAGTGGGGGGGGGGGGGGTATTCGCCCACTTTGCGACAGTTCTAGTTTCTTTGTGTTTTTTTTCTACAATATTTATATTATATGTCAGGAAGGTGGAAATTAGTATTAAAGACAATAAAGTGATTGCTTTTGAAAATAGGAAATCTGTAGTTCTTGGGGAAAAGACAATCAGGCTATTTACATCAATTACAAATATGAAAAAGTTTTGCCTCTTCTCTTATAGCTGTTGAAGATTCACCATAAGTTGATGACATACAAAATGGCTTTTGGTGAAAAAATGTACACGTAAGTATATGAATTTTTGTTGGAAAAGCTTCTTTTGTGACTGTAATATCAGCTTCTGGGCAAACATTCATTGCTCTACAATTAATTTATTGCAATTTTAGATTTTAACCCTTTCCCAAACAACAAAATTTTAGGGTGATCCAATTCGAAAACTGTCACAAAAGACAAAATGGATGTAAATAAAGATAGGAATTGTGTAAAATATGGCACAGAAAATATTGAGGCAAAAGGAGAAACTGCTGGTTATCAGCAGTTTCTTCTTTTGTCTCGATGTTTTCCCAAGCCTTTTCTATTAGGGACGTCAAAACCAGGTCTTGTTTGGGAAGGGGTTAAACCCTTTTGGGATTTGGAAACTCTTGATTAAGTTTTAAAGTGCAACTGACATATATCTGTGATAACTTTGTTTCTGCTAAAGCTATTGCTTTCAGACTTTGCATGTATCCTTCGTCAACAATAATATCGGCCTTTAGGCCAAGATTCATTACTCTGCCATTTAATTTAGTGGAAGTTAACCATTTTTATGCCCCCATATCGAGAGATCGGGGGCATATTGTTTTACTCATGTCCATCTGTCTGTCTGTCTGTCTGTCTGTCTGTCTGTCCGTCCATCTGTCCAAAAACTTAACCTGAAAACTTAACCTTTGCCTTTTCTCCAAAACAATTTGACATACATAGCTCAAATTTGGTATGCAACTTCCTTTCAATGATATCTATCTGTTCCAAGCAAATTGACCTTCCTCAAGTTCATCTGTTAACCCTTATTTACACTTTACTCTACGAAAACTTAACATTTTAGAAAAATGGCCATTTCGGGGGCATTTGTGTTTCACAAACACATCTTGTTGGACATAAATTTTTCTCCACTATCTGCACTTGATAGTTACGCTTTGCTGTCCTGTGATACCTCATTTTGTTTAAGGTTGTCCTAAATACATATGTCAATTTTGATGGTTACTTTCATACTTTGTTACTTTCTAAAACGGAATCTGTCTTTATAGATCCGAGAAATGGGAGAGATTTGTGCATGCTGACTTGTTACAAGAATCCCTCACCCTAATACAAGATGGACAAATAGAGAAAGGTTTCATAATATGGGCTCAGCATCAGGTTAGTCTAGAATTATTAGCTCACCTGAGCACAAAGTGCTCAAGGTGAGCTATTGTGGTCGCTTTTTGTCCGTCGTCCGTCCATCTGTCCGTCCGTCCACAATTTGTTGTTACCACTCTAGCATCCACAAATATTGACCAATCTTGACCAAACTTGGTCAAAACATGTATGACCATAAGTTCTCGTATGAGTTCGATTTTGAGTCAGATCGGACCAGGAAGTCCAGAGTTATATGCCCTTGAACGTCAAAAAGCTAGTTTTGACTTTGTTACCACTCTAGTATCTACAAATATTGACCAATCTTAGCCAAACTTGGTCAAAACATGTATGACCATAGATTCTCGGATATGTTCCATTTTGAGCCAGATCCGACATGGAAGTCGAGTTATGTGCCCTTAAACGTTAAAAATGGCTAGTTTTGACTTTGTTACCACTAGTATCTACAAGTATTGACCAATCTTAAGAAAATTTGGTCAAAAAATGTATGGCCATAGGTTCTCGGATGAGTTAGATTTTGAGTCAGATCGTACAAGTAAGTCAGGAGTTACGTGCCCTTGAACATCAAAAATGGATAGTTTTGACTTTGTTACCACTCTAGTATCTACAAATATTAACCAATCTGAACCAAACTTGGTCAACATATGTATGGCCATAGGTTCTCGAATGAGTTCGATTTTGAGTCAGATAGGACAAGGAAGTCCGGAGTTATGTGCCCTTGAATGTCAAAAATGGCTAGTTTTGACTTTGTTACCACTCTAGTATCTACAAATATTGACCAATCTTAATCAAACTTGGTCAAAACATGTATGGCCATAGGTTTTCGGATGAGTTAGATTTTGAGGCAGATAGGACAATGAAGTCCAGAGTTATGTGCCCTTGAACATCAAAAATGGCTAGTTTTGACTTTGTTACTGTTCTAGTATCTACAAATATTGACCAATCTTAGCCAAACTTGGTGGAAATATACATGATCATTGGTTCTCGGATGAGTTTTGATTTTGAGTCAGATCAGACTAGGAAGTCCAGAGTTATGTGACCTTAAACATCAAAATGGCTAGTTTTGACTTTGTTACCACTCTAGCATAGATCTGCAAATATTGACCAATCAAGACAAAACTTTCCCACAATGTTGGTAACTATAAGATCTTGGATGAGTTCGATTTTCAGTGTGATAGGAGCAGGAAGTCTGGAGTTATGTGCCCTTGAATTTGACAAAATTGCTGTTTTCGACTTTGTTTACACTGTAGCATCTACATTTTTATATATCAAGACAAAACTTGGCCACAATGTTGGTGACCATAAGATCCTTAATGAGTTAAATTTTCAGTTTGATTTGGCCAGAAAAACAAGAGTTAATGGCCCTTTAATTTCATAAAATTACCGTTTTCGACTATTTTCTCTCTGACAAACAAATATGGACCAATCAGGACACAACTTGGTCGCAATGTTGGTGATCATAATATCTTAAATGTTTTAATTTGTCAGATTGATTGGACTAAAAAAAAACAGAGTTGTGTGGCCTTGACGGTTACAAAATTGCCGTTTTCTACTTTGTTTTCTCTCAAACAGCAATAAATATTACCAATGAAAAAACTTGGTCATAATGTTGATGAGAATATCTTTATCAGAACAGAGTTATGTGCCCTTTACTGTGACAAAATTGTTGTTTTCTTCCACTTTGTTTTTACTGTAACAGCTACAAATATTGATCATTCAAGATTATGAAAGCAGTTTTCAGCTGGATCATAATCTCGCATCTTACATTATGTGCTCTTGAACTTGACAACATTGGGACTTTCATTCTATCTAGGTGCAGGTAAGCGATTAAGGACCATCATGGCCCTCTTGTATTTTTTTACGTGGACAATGGTTTAAAAATAATCTTGTTATTGCATACAAATATTAAAAGAAGTTTCAATTTTTGCTCTTCAGTACGTACAATTTTAAAAGTATGTTGACCCCATTGCAAACACTACATTTTAATTGACTTTTTGTAAGCAGTTTTCCATACAATACTTGGTTTTGACGTCCCTAGTATGAAAAGGAAACAAAAACTGTGTTAATGTTGTTTAGTACCATTACTATATAAAGATATTGTTTTGTAAACTTACAGGCAGAGTGGACAGACGGGGAGATAAATACAGAATTAATACAGC